>QRFJ01000101.1:0-49041 GCA_006176705.1 Cocos nucifera | reverse complement strand
TAGAAAAAAGGGAAAAGAGAATAGATGATTTACCAAGACTTATAAACCTAATGTCCTATTCTCTTCAATCCAAGAAGCTGGTTCTTCTTACAAAAATCAAGAGGCATGTAATGAAATGTCAATGAGTTGTTTAAGCAAGATCACATTAATTTACCTCTAGAATTAAAATCATCTTTAGTCACCATTCCAGCACCCATTGAATCAAACTTAACTCCTAATACAAAAACTCCATTCATGAGCATTTTAGAAGAACAAATAGGAGAAATTCTTAATAAACATGGGTCTGAGAATGGAATCATAAATTATATCCTAAAATTAATGAATATATCAATAATGGGATTATAAATCAACTTTCTGAGATTGACAATCCAAAACTATTAGAATTTATCAATCCAATATTCGACATAGGATAATAAGCAACATTATGTCTGGCTGAAGACGGTAAACTTAGCGCTTGTTGGAAGGCAATCCAATATTTAATTTTTATCTAATTTATTTTCTTTTTAGGATAATTTGAATAAGTTGAAGGGAGAGCACAAATTTTCAAAGACATGTGCTGGACCAAAAATATACTTGAGTTAGGTGTATTCTTCCATATTCTTTATTACATCCTTTATTTTTTCTTCTCCATTGAGGATAATGTCGATTAAGTTGGGGGGAGAGAAAAATTAAAAATTTTAAAATTTTAAGTCCTCAAAAAAGTTAGTATTTAGTATTTAGACACCTGATTATGCTTATGAATCGAATTAAACTAAGCATTTTTAAAAGAAAATTGATGCATAGATCAGAGAATCTATGAGATATTGAGGAATCAAGTATTAAAAAAATTCAATAAAGAGTTAAGTCTAGAATATAAAAAGTTTTTTTTCTTGGAGCATTTCTAATTATTTCTACTAGCATCAAAGAAAAGTCTACTTTTTATAGACTTGTGTAGGGTAACTATACGTTTCTTCATATAAAAATTTATTTTAATAAAATAGTTTTCAAGTACTTCTCACTGAGTAACCGGGCCTCTTTGCCTAAGCAAGCATTGAGTTTCGCATCAAAAGGTGGGAAGGGCAAAGAAGCTCGTTGTAAAGCTAGTCTTAACTCATAGCCTATTTGATTCGAGCTAGTAAGCCCGAGGGGTATTCTATACCTAGTGCCCTAAAGCCAACTGGTTTGGGAGTCATTGGCCCAAGACTCGCTACATGGATCAAATAGAAAGCTTAAGGAGTTAAGACACTCAATAGTGATACAATGTTAAAAAAAAAAAATATTGGTTTTCCATCGAGTAATCGAGTCCCATTGCCTAAGTAAGCAATGATATTTGCATCAAAAAGTGTGCAATGTAAAAAATAAAAATCAATAAATGAAGGACGAAAGTAGCAATACACTTGTCTATATGAAAGTTTAGATAAATCAGAGATAAAGGTAGGATAATTTAGAAAAAATTCTAAAAAATTTAATGTTCTTTACTTAATTTTTCTATTGATAAGTATTAATACCCCAATGATATGTCTCATTTAAGCTCTACTGAATATCAATGGCTATTTTAAAAACTAGCTTAGGTAAAATTCGAAACTCTAAAGTTAAAAGATATTTAAAACTAAATTCTTTCTTTACTCGAGGATGAGCAAAGCTTAAGTTGGAGGGTGTGATAAGCATCATAAATTTATCAATAAAAGTATTAATTTATTAATTAATTTATATTAATTTTTAAAAATTATTAATTAATTTATATATAATTTTTTAAAAATTTATATTTTTATTAATTAAAAAATTAATTAAAAAATAATAAAAAATAAAAAATAAAATTTTATTATTAATAGAAAGAGCTTATTTTTTTGATCATAACAAAATAAATTTTGAATAAAACGAAGCTAAAATGGAAAAGATATGAATTTTTAAAGATATAAAATAAATAAAAATTAAATAAAAAAGAAAATGGTTCAGTCGGCTCCGTAAGCCAAGCCACCAAGCCAAGCCAAGCCATCAAAGCTGACTCAGCCATTGAAGCCATCAGTCGGTCCACGATCTAGGCGTGGACCGCCAGCTCAGCAGAAATCGATGAATCAAAGATTGCCACGTGGCGGACCTAGATCCTTAAAGGATCCACAGAAATTTATCGTGGCTCATAGGGTATTTTGGTCTTTTCACTCAGCGACAAGAGTGCTAATTGACTGCGGTGTACGGTGCGGTCAATCCACGCGGTCCATGGGAACAGTAATTGCGCGATTAGATGGCTGTAGTTGATTGTGGTCAAGATCGGACGGCGGTAGTTATTTTCGGGTTTGATTCAAATTCTATCAGCGATCTGGCACGATCCGATGGCCAAAAAATCAAGTGATGAAGATCCAATGGTTCAGAATACTCCCAACGATGATCAGGACTCTCGAAGCATGATTTGCGGCCAGATTTCGTCCATCAACGCGCGATCGGACGGTCAGAATTTAATCCGACCCGATCTGGGCTGATATGCATCCGATTTTGATGATTTTTAGACCGTTGGATTTCTATTGAATGGCCAGATTTCATCAGGCTTACCAGAGTCATATCAAAGCTATTTTGATTCAAATTTTATTCAAATTTTTTTATATTTTGATGATTATAAAGGCTATTAGTCCCACATTACCTTTAGAAAAAAATATCCAGCACTCCTAGCTCTATAAAAAGGATCCCAGGCCTCCAGAAATCAACATCTTCGATCAAGATGAAGCTTTGGTATAGGGCGAAGCCAGGCTATGGGTTAAAGGCTTCTTCGAAGTAACGAGTGCTGAGAAGAAGAGCCGGACTTCTACACCATCTTTCTGCCAATGTCGATCCAAAATCAGAGATCAAACTATTTTATTTTATTTTATTTTATTTTAAATTTTATGTATTTAAATTTTAAAATTTTAATTAATAAAAATTTTATTTTTGCACTTTAATTTCTTACTTTTTATTATAATTTAATTTTTGCACTTTAACTATTATTTTTTTTATTATAAGTAGATGCTAAGATCAATTAGTAGATCTTAGTACCAAGTTTAAATTTCTATATTTTTTATTTTTATTTTTAAACTTTCGACTTCACTTTTGATTCCAAAAACTCAAATCTTTTTATTTTTTTTTCAAAAATTAAAGATTTTAAATCTAAAAACACTACCTTCCTTATGGATTCGATCCGACTTACTGCTATTTATGCATTTTTTAATTATTTTAAGAAGTCAGATTAAACTGATAAACACGGTGTCTTAACGACAACATCGCATTTCTATTAAGACCTTATCGAGATCTTCTCCAACATCTCTCCAAAGATCGAGTTATGATGATGATAGCGATTTGGTAAAAATATTATGACAGAAAGACTTCACATCGACTTCAAATAAGACCTCGTTATGTCTTCCCAAACATTCCTTCGAAGATCAAATTAAGGTGACGATGGCGACTTGATAAAAATATTATCACAGATTGGCTTCACATCGACTACGAACAAAACCTTATTTGGATCTTTCTGAACATTTCTCTAGAGATCGGGTTAAGATGATGATAATGACTTGACAAAAATTATTGCCATAGATCAGTTTTATATCAACTTCAGACAAGGCATCATCAGAATCTTCTCGAACGTCTCTCTAGGGATCAGATTAAGACGACGATGGTAACTTAGTAAAAATATTATCATAGATCGACTTCACATCGACTTCAGATAAGACTTCATTGGGATCTTTCCAAATATCCACTACAAGAATTTTGAATATTAGCTCCAACATTAGTGATGGAAAAATATTCTATCGCTAATAATCCATTTTAGCCACCATAAAATCGACCAAAAATCTTATCGTCGCTTATACTATTAAAGATGGTAATTTAATTATTAGCAACGACAAAAGCCATCGCTAAAAGTATTTAATTTTTTTTATTTTTTAAATATTTAAATATAAAATAATTATTAGCAATGATGAATTTGGGTTATTAGCGATGAAATTCTTGCCATCGTTAATAATTATTTTAAAAAATTTTGAATAATAAATTAAAAAAATAATTTTATTTAAAAATATTATTAGTGATGGTAATACTTTTTCATCGCTAATAATCTTAGAAAATAATTCAGGTTCAACTCGAATCTAATTCAAACTCGATTTAAATTTAATTCAAAATTTTGTCAAACCTAATTTAATTAGGCTTTAAATCTAAGTTCTACTTGAATTATGAAACTCAATTAGCCTCAAAATAAGTCAAGATTAATTAAATTAAAATAAATTTAAATTAATTTTAAAAAATAATTTTTAATTTAAGTTCGACTCGAATCTAATTCAAACTTAATTCGAATCTAATTCGAAATCATGTCAATCCTAATTCAATTAGACTTTGAATCTAAGTTCTACTTAGATAGTAAAACTTACTTATCCTCAAACTAAATCAAGTCTAATTAAATTTAATATGATTTAAATTAATTTGAAAAAAATAATTTTTAATTTAGATTTAATTCAAATCCAATTTTAACCTCATTCGAATCCAATTCAAAATCATGTCAAATTTAATTCAATTAGACTTTGAATCTAAGTTCTAATTGAATTATAAATTTAATTATCCTTAAATTAAGTTAAGTTTTATTAAATCTAATCTAATTTAAATTAATTAGAAAAAAATAATTTTCAGTTTAGGTTCAGTTTGAATCCAACTCAAATCTGATTCGAATCTAATTTGAAATCCTATCAAACCTAATTCAATTAGACTTTGAATCTAAGTCTTACTTAGATTATAAAATTTAATTAATCTTAAATTTAGTCAAGTCTACTTAAATTAAATCTAATTTAAAATAACTAAGACTTGATCTATGATTCAATTTGAATCCAATTCAAATCCGATTCGAATCCAATTTGAAATCCTATCAAATCTAATTCAATTAGGCTTTGAATCCAAATCCTACATGGATTATAAAATTCAATTAGCCTCAAATTAAGTCAGGTCTAATTAAATTAAGTCTGATTTAAGTCAATTAGGACTTGATCCATGATTTAATTTGAATCCAATTTGAACTTGATTTGAATCAAATTCAAAATCTTGTTAAACCTAATTCAGTTAGACTTTGAATCCAAATCTTGCTTGAATTATAAAATTTAATTAGCCTCAAATTAAGTCAAGTCTAATAAAATTAAATCCATTTTAAATCAATTTGAATATAATCCATTATTTGATTTGAATCCAATTCAAAATCCTATCAAGCCTAATTCTATTAGACTTTGAATCTAAGTCCTTCTTAGAATATTAAAATCCAATTAGCCTCAAATTAAATCAAGCCAAATTAAATTAAATCTAATTTAAATTAATTAAAATTTGATTCATAAATTAATTACATCCAAAAATTTAATAAAATCTAATAATGATTTTTAGCCACCCAAAAAACAACCAAGGAGAGAAAAAAATAATTTTAAAATATAATATTTAAAAAATATAATATTATTAAATACGACATTAGCAATGGTGTAACTTACTATTGCTAATAATTTTAAAAATTATTATTTTAAAATTTTAAAAAAATTAATATTAAAATTTAATATTTAAAAAAAATAATAGTATTAGCAATGATGGATAGCTAGTACCAATGAAAACTACCATTGCTAATATCCTAGCATAAAAAATGGAGCTTTACCGACTATATTACCAAGGGTGGGCTTTGCCATCGGTAATAGTCCCCACCCCATCAGAGGAAAAAAAAAATTTTCTTTCCGCATTTGTTTTTCTCCTTCACAACTTAAATTTTCTTTTTGCACTCGTTCTCCTCCATCCCAATTTAAATTTTCTTTCCATGCTCATTCTTGTCTTTCTAGTGAATCCTCTTTCGTTCTTCTCTTTTCTAGCTTTTCCCCATCTCGTCAGTGCATCCTCCTGACCGGTGGCGACCCCCTTCCCCAGTGCATCCTTCCTGACATACCCTGCTTCCCACGTATCCTAGCTCCTTCTCGACATCCTGACCCTGCCAGCGCCTCTGACGTCGTGCCCCCGAGCCCGCCACCTTGGCACCTTCTCGCTCTAGCCGGCTGGCACCTCTTACGCAGCCCCCCGCCTCACCTACAGTCGCCCTGACCCCATTGCCCTAGCCTTGCCTCACTCACGGTCGTTCCAACCATGCTGGTGCCTCCTATGCCATGGCCCCGAGCCAGCCACCATAGCTCTGCCTCTCCCACGGCCAGCCCAACCCCATTGATGCCTCGTACGTCGTGGCCCTGAACCTGCCTCCTCGTAACCACCCCGACCTCGCTGCACCTCCTATGCTGCGATGTCGAGCCCCATCTCGCCCGTGGCTCCGAGCTAGCCACCCCAGCCTCGCCTCGCTCGTTGGCCTCCTCATGGCCCCATCCCCGTCGGCTTGATCGTGCGGCCCCTATGCCACCACCCCCAGCCCACAACCCTAACCCTATGGCTCCTGCCCCGCAGCCCCATCCCTGCACTAGTGCGCCTACTATTGTGAATATTAGCGATGGCATTTAACTTAAGATTCTATATTATTTTAAGAAAAACTCTTTTCTTTTAACTTGATATGGAATTTGATTTAAATTTGGATATATGTGCCTTGTATGAATAGAGGTTTTATACATCAATTCTATTATCAATTAATGGAAGCAAAGAAGAGTAAAAACCTTGCTTTTTAAACTTGTATTTTTTTCTAGTATCTTCTATTAGAGGTCTAAGTTGAGTGGATTGAAAGAGTTGCTTCCTTATTTTTCCAATCAAATCAAATATATAAATCTCGCATAGAAGAATGACTAGGCTATGAGGTTATCTTAGAGCTTTCATTGACAACCAATATTTAAGAAGATATAGACTATCAGTAAGAAGCCTAATAATATAGTTGCATATTAAATGTGTCATATTTTTGTTGATCATTTTTAAGTTAGTTCAGCATTACCTTTTTTTTCCTTTTTTTTCTTTGTTTTTTTTTGCTTGAAACCTTTCCTGAATCTTTCTTGCAGGTGCTTCCACCTTCTCTCTCAAGAGCAATCCTTTCCACAAATATCCGAAAAAGAGAAAGAAATGAAAAAAAAAAGAAAAAAAAAGGTTGAACAATCTATGCAGGAAAAGGTCTTCCTTTTTGATTTTTTAACATTTTCTTTGTTTTGGTTACTTTTTTCTATGTTTTTCTCTGCATTTTTCTTTACTATATCCATTCTCAGAGTCTAAATCGGGTAGAAAGTAGGATCCTCATTGAGGTGATGAGGTAGATGTGGCTTGCAGGACCTTTGATCGCAGTGAACCTTCTCCATTACTCCATCCACGTGATCTTAGTCATGTTCAATGATATATCCTTTATTTTATTTTTAATTTTTATTTATATATTAAATTTATTTATTATTAGAATATATTATCTCTAGACATGTATTTATGTAATATGTATGCATGTATATCTAATATGTTATATACGTATATAGTTATATGTAATTGTATTTCTAAAATATTTATGAAGTTGAATTATAGGGATTAGTTGGAGGATGGAAGGAATTGACAAAAGAAAATATTAAACCACCAATGCTTAAAAGATGCTTATTATTCTTGTATCTTCTATATTAATTTTTATTTAAATACATAGGTATTTTTAAAAAATATTTTTTTTAATAGTTTTATATTATCCATATTTTTAGCAAATTATCTTGAAAGAGGTTCTAAATACTTTGGAACAATTCTTTACACTTCAATTCAAGGTTCGGATTAATCTTTCCAAGTTTTGAAATCCTCTAAAACTTAAACTCAAGACAACAAGCAAGAAAAAAGTGCTTTACAATGACAAACAAAAATTAGCTCCTCAATGAGCATAATAAATCATTATATACACTTTATTTAGAATGAAAAAAAGCCTTTGAGAACATCCTTCGCCACTATAGAATGGGGCTACGACGGTACATACTATTGTAGCGATTTTGAAAATCGTTGCCATAGACTCTACAACAGCAGTTATGTATAATCACTGCTATAAGTTGGACCTATGATAGTGATTATTTTAAACCACTATCATAGGTTGATCTATAGCAACGGTTACATAAAATCGTTGTAATAGGATGATCTATTATAGTGGTTTACAATAACCACTGCAATAAATCCTACCATAATGGTGGCGGTTAGGTATAACCGCTGTAATAGATTGGACCTATGGCAGTAATTAATTAGAACAACTACTATAGGTCCAATCTATAGTAGCGATTAGTTATAACCACTACTATAGATTTGACTTATGGCAGTGGTTTAATATAACCGCTACCATTAGTCCAGTCTATTGCAGCGGTTCTTCATAATTGCTGTTATATTTTTTTTTCATATTTTTTTTTAAATATTATATAATTCTAAAATTTAATATCTATTTTTATCATTTATTATCTTAATAATTATTATTAGAGTGTCATCATAAAAGATCATCTTGATCTGATAGCTCTAGTTTCATCGATCAATAAAATTTAATTTCGATGATCATGAATTATGGCATGATGATTTGATAGATGGAGACCACCGATGGATCCAAAAATTTATAATGATAATATTGATGATGTTTGTAGCATACTATCAAAGTTTTACTTCAATCGGATATTGTTATTATGGTCAATTTAGTACAAGATGATTTTGGCTGTTAAATAAGAAATAAGTGATCAAAAGATCAAATGACATCCGATTACGAGATAATTTTTTAGTTAAATGATCTTAGCTATAATTTTAGTCATTTTATATGATGATGATCATATAATTCAAATCATTTTTATATAAACTATTCATATTAAGCAAATCTTATAAAATCACAAGCATAATTACTAAAGAAATTTAAGAATGAATATCGAGCGATGTATAGTTTTAGATAGTTCTTAGACCTATGGTTTAAATTTTTCGATCACCATCATAAAATTGATTAAAATAGTAGTCAAGATTATTTAGCAAAAAATTATCTCATAATCAAATATCGTCCGATCACTCATTTCTCATTTAATGGCCAAAATCATCCTATACTAAATTGACCATGATAACGATATTCGATTGAAGTAAAACTTTGATAGTATGATACAAATAATATCAAGATCATTTTTATAAATTTTTAGATCCATCAGTTATCTCCATCTATTAGATCATTGTGTCATCATTCATGGTCATCAAAATCAAATTTTACAAATCGATGAAGCTAGGGCTATGGGTCAAGGTGGTTTATTTTGACAACACTCTAATGATAATTATTTAGATAATGAACGATGAAGATGGAAATTAAATTTTAAAATTATATAATATCTAGAAAAAAAATAAAAAAATAATTATCAATCTATGGCAGTAGTTACTGAAAACCACTGGCATAGACTTATGGCAGTGGTTTTCTAACTGCTACCATAGAGCTATGGTAATGATTTTCTATAATCGCTATCATAGACTTATAGCAGCAGTTCGAAAATCACTGTCATAGGTTAGATCATTTTTCTCCAAATTTCTCCTCCAAATTCATTCTCTTTGAGCTCTCTCTCTCTCTCCCCCTCCTCTCCGCTATCGGTGAGGCATCTCCACTCCATTTCCTTTTCCAACTGGCGTTGCCTCCTCCCCTACCTCCTCTTTTTTCTCGGGCGGCGCCGCCTCCTCCCCCGCCTTGTCTTTCTTCCTCGGTCAGTGCTACCTCCACCTTCTTCCCCAACTGTCGGCTCCTACACCTCCCCCACCTGCCCCTTCTTCCTCCGCCAGCCCAGCTGCTAGCTCCACCACCTCCCCCACTTACCCCTTCTTCCCTGGCCACCGACCTCACCACCTCCCCCTCCTCCATCTTCTTCCCCAGCCGGCTTATCCGCTAGCTCTGCCACCTCCTCCGCCTGCCCCTTCCCCAGTCAACTCAATCGCTAGCCCGCCACCTCCCCTCCTCCTCCTTCTTCCCGATCAGCTCTTTCGTCGGCTCTGCCACCTCCGTCTTCTCCCCTTCTTCGCTGGCCGGCCCAACCGTCGACCCCGACCCCTCCCTACGTACTCTCTCTCTTTTTTCTCCTCTCTTCCCTCGATCCGACCCACCCCTCCCTACTCTTCTCTCCTCTCTTCCCTCAGACCTACCCACCCCCCCTACTCTCTCTAGATCTTTCTCTCTCTCTTCCCCTCTTTCTCTTTCTCTCTCTTCTCTTTTTCTCTCTCAATCTTTTTCTCTCTTTCTTCCTCACTTCTATCTCTCTTTCCTCTTTCTCTCTCTTCCCTCTTTCCTTCTCTCTTTCTCCTCTTTCTCTCTCTTCTCACTATCTTGTATCTCTCTCGTAGGCTACCTCTGGTGCCGCTGTCTTCCTCTAGTGTTGCCACTGACAATCCTCGGATCTCTGTGCGATCCTCTCTATAGCTACAAGTATGATTTTATTTTTTTAAATTTCATAATAATATTTATTAATTATTTATAATATTTATAATAAATATTTATTATAAATATTATAATTATCCATTGATCGTGGATCGTGTCGGTGGATAAGAGAACTCCTATCGATTGATTCTGGACTGTGTCGATGGATTTTGGACTGTGCCATGCCAGCAGCCTTAGGTCGGACCGTGTCGACGATCGTGGACGATCCTAGACCATGCTGTGTCAACGACTGTGGATAGTCCTGAACCATGTCGGTCGATAAGAAAACCCCCATCGGTAGGTTATGGGCTGTGTTGGTGGCCGTGAGCTATGCCAGCCGCTAAGAGAACCCTTGCCCCCATCAATGGGTTCTGGGTCGTGCCCACAATCATGGTACGTGCCAACCGCTAAGAGAACCCTTACCGCTAATAGAAAGTAATATTATAATTTGTTGCTCGTTAATTATTTATAGATGTAATTCATGTTGTAAAATTTATTGCATAATATTTTCTAAGTTACTGTTTATATCTTGTTGCTTTTGTTTATTGCATTGCATAATGATAGATCCATTAATTGATTAGTGTACATATTCTTCGGCACCCGTATATTTATATATATTTTTATATGGATGGGAGAATTATGTACAATAATCAATTGAGTGCTTTGGTAAGCAACATTGCTATACAATGCCAAGCTCAGTATCATATACCCGCTTGACCTTTTCTATCAATAGAGCATAATGTAAGAGTATGGTAAGATTTAAATAGACTCCAGTTAGTTAGAATCTATTAATGCTCTATTAATATTATTGCTCAACATGTTATATTGATTAATATTCATTAACATTACAGATCACGATGGCACCAAAATACTATCTAGGTTTCACCCTCATCTCTCAATGGGCTATGCAGAGCTCTGTATCTGAGTCGCAAGCAAAGCATACTCCATCCACCTCCGCATCGACTATCCAGAGATCACCAGCATCTACTCCATCGATATATACTCCTCCATCGATATCTACTCCTCCACCAGTATCTAAGCCTCCAACATCAACCATATCTTTCGCATATGCTCCACCGATCGATGAGTCTCCATTGGCATCCACGTTGCACAATCCCATGGCCAGTGAGTGTATATTTTTATTATATTATTTATTTATATAGTTTATACACTCTTATATATTTGCATAATGTATTTTGATTGTAGCTGCATCATCCAGTAGGATATTTCACCATCTTACACGTATGCCGAATAGGTGAAACCACTAGCATCAGCTGATGGTGCAATACGACGCAAAGGGGAGGCCAGTAGAAGAGACTGCATGGGAGATGCATTCCTTTTTTAGAGTGGTTGTAAGGTGGTCTAACATCATTCCAATACTACACATAGACTAGCGATTGATGAACGTTGGTGTCAGGGATTAGATGTGGAAGAAGATATGGATAAGTGTATCATAATTATATTTATGTATTTAATATATTTACACTATGTTTGATTAGAAGATTTTTATAACTGATTTTTAATAATTTTGTGTGAAGGATGTATGACTTACTAGATCACGAGAGGGCTCAAGATGCCCGACTGAAGAAGATTGGAGAGTTATACCGGGGCTATAAGATCAAGCTCCATAGAGGATGGCTCAAGCACTAATGAGATACTCTAAAGGAGCTTAATCCTTGGATACAGGACTATCCCCCAAGTCAGTGGAAGAAAATTGTGAGGCATTGAAGGCGCTAGAAGTTTGAGAATTAATTTATAATTTTTAAATTTTTTAATATACTTAAATTTATATTTAAATATTTTTAAATATTTATTATTTATTTAAATATTTTTTAAGCTGCCTCCCATTAGAATCGAGAGAATTGGGTAGCTTAGGAGTACACACACTCTTGATCGTGAGTCTATGGCTAGTCGTGTGCATAGAGAGATAATGAATTCTGAATCTTACTAGATAAATTAAATTAATATTTTTTTTATATGTGTTGGTGCAGAATCTGATTGACGCTGGAATAGAACTGGAGCCGAAGAAGATGAGAACACTGCCAAGGACTTATAAAATAGAAGTCTTATCCGGAGTCGAGGGTGGTGGCTCTAGCAGGATCCTTTGACGATCAAGTCAGCTCTTCTGATCAACAAAAATTGAGTGCTCAGAAAAAAAAGTAGCAGAGTGTCAAGAAAGGGAAGAGAGCTTTATGGCTGGCCAGGCCATATTGCACTGGGACCAAATACTTAATTGCTTAGAGGGCAGTCATCACTATTCAAGCTTGTCTGGGTGAAACTCACAACGCCTTGTAGGTTCTGGAGTTCTCTAAAAAAGCTGGCAATCAGAACATAGAAAGTCGGCTAGCAAGTCCAAGTTGGAGGTCCGCAGTCTTGGTGCTAAGAAGAAATTCTTCACTGGTCGAAGTTGGTCATGGTTGTTGTTGCTGGGCAAGGTCACCCCAGGACTTGACATCCTGTTGGACTTCGGCAGGTGAGGATTTACCCCTAACATAAGCCTCCTACTCTCGAGTTTAAAATTCGAAGAAAGGGAATAAAGAAATGTGAATGTCGAAGTCCTTTTCCGCCCTTCACGCTTGTTGGAAAGGAAGTTTTGGCATTTACCATGCTGGTGCTGAAACTTTTTAAATTTGAGGTGACCCAAAAATATAATTTTTGAAATTCTTCCCAAAGCGCTGCCCATGGTACGGTGCAATTATGGTTCTGTCCATTGCCAATCCTCTGCCATGATGAATGGGATACGTGTCAACCTGAGGTTGGTCAGTGAAGACTTGCAATCATGACCGCCTCAGACTCTTGCAGATACTTAAGCTCATCTTCTTCCTTTAGGATTTCAATTCATCCGAGTTTTCTCTCTTTTTCTTCTGGTCTTCATTTTCTTCCGACTCCAGAGTATCAGTGTCTTCCATCATCTCCCTCGATTCTCAAGGGTTCCCTCGATCAATTTTCATTCAGCTCGCCATCTCTTCGTTCTTCTCCATCGATTTAGGTTAATCTCTGAATCCTCCTATTAATTATTCCTATGTTTTTTGGTATCTTCATCCATTCGATTTCTTTGAAAAAGTCTTGAGTCTTATTTTTTTTGATTTTTTGAGGATTTTTTCAACTTAGTTTGATCCATATGTCCACCAAAGGATCCTGGTTAACTTGTTTCAAGAATTCGGCTCATCTAGCACTGATGGATCCATCCCATAAGGATCTCGAACCTATAGAAGTGTCCTGACCTCCATTTGTTCTCAATACCATCTCTTGCAGACTTTGGCATGAAGACCTTTCTTTGATCAGGTTCCAATTCAAAATTTTTTCTGAGTATGAGCTCGAATTTCCTAGTCCTAACGACCGAGCTTACTCTCCTCCTCTAGGCAAAACTTGTTTGTATGTTAAAACCCTTCATGCAGGACTCCGGCTATCCATACCTCTTTTTGTAGTCAACTTGTTTAAGTTCTTAAATATTTTCTTTACCGCTAAGTCACCAAACTCACTTAGGTTTGTCTTAGGATTTTTCTCTTTGTGCATTATGGCTGATGTTCGACCTACCATTTCTCTATTCCATAATTTTTTCATCTTCAAACATCATCCCACTGCCAAAGTATTAGATATATGTGCCCTAGAAGCCAGAATTGGCTGACACTTGTAATACACTTCTAGGGGCAAAATTGTAATTTTGACTAAAATCAATAAATGGGTTATTTTCTATCACATATGTGTATTTAGTGTCTGTGATACATCCTTTGAGTTAATGGTAATGATAATTCATATTTTCAAGAGTTGAAAATTTAAGACATGAATAATCATTGTTAACTCATAAATTACTTCCGATCATAGGATCATCACGAGGATGGTGATTGATCCGAAAGGTTGGTGTACAATCGCTTCTCTTTAGTAGATGAGTCTTGAGTCTACGGTGTGGAGACACCGGAGCGAGAGTACAGGTACTCGTTAGAGAACGAGGGCACTGAGCGTGACCACCTCGAGTAGTCATTAGGGAGTCTACCTTCTCGTCAATGACTGACTCGATGCTGCAGTAGTGTGTCTGGTTCTTTGACCTGAGGTGCATCGGCAGTTCACCTTGAGGGTGTTATAGTTTGACTACACCATTACTCGGTCTCCTAGCCATATGGAACCCTGAGGTGTATGTTGGCTATGACATGTTCATTGTAGGAACTGGATTGCATCAAGATGGAATCTATCTACCTCGGTGGTAGAGGAGCAGCCCTATGATGATCATGAGAATCAAGTCCAGAAGCCCATGGCCATGGCAGAGTGAAATAATAGAAAGAGTTTCTATTTAGATTTTCACATTGGACTTGAATCGAATGATTACATCATATGACAGAGACTAGGGTTTGACGAGTTCACCTTAACCCTAATCTGATCGGGGCTCAAGATAGAAGAACTTAATCACACAGGTAGCTGCACCAAGAGGTTCAAATTCAGCTCTGATGGGTTGCCACCATATACTGCTAGGTGTCACTGGTGGATTTTGGGAGCAATTAGAATGATTTAGATGATCGATCATTCTAGCTGTTCGAATCAGAAGAGTTCTGATCCATCGAAAGGAGTTTCGATGATGTCGATGATAGAGATCATGACATATCCCATTACCATACAGAACTGAACCTAACTGGGTCACACAAACAAGGGTTTGAATCTGGTGATCATCAATTGAACTGATCTAGTTCAATTGATCTGAATGAGATTCAATTAGGTTCAAGAAAATCGTGCTAGCACTCGATTGAACCTAACGTTCTTCTTTTACTATCATAAATAAGTTGTCCTGACTGAGCCAAAGGAGTTTGTGCTCAATCAGAGGCCTTCATATGGTCTGACTGGAGGTTGTCCAAGTCAGAAAAGGTTGTCTTATTTTGTAAGACATTACCTGCCATTTTTGGTCACCTGCCATTTCTTGTTCTTTGACTTTGGTCAAAAGTCTACCTTTGACTGGTCAAATGTTGACCATTGACACTTTGACTTTTGACCACATGTCATGCACCTATTGGAGAGCTGGTGGGGGCCTGTCCCCCTGCCAGAACCTGGCAAGGAGGAGGGCGCACGCCACCCTAGGCGTGTGCCCAAGTTGGAGGCGCCTAGGAGTCCTTGTTGGACAAGGACTCCATCTCCTTTTTGGATTCCAATTAGAGTTCTTCCTAAGAACCAACTTTGACTGGTCTTAGGCACCCTCTAAGGAGGAATCCAGGGGACTCTATTCCCACCAATCAGATTTAGATCTGATTTCACAAAGGGTTGTGATTGGTTGGGAAGAAGAGGAGTTGGATCACAGCTAGTCTATAAATAAGACCCTGCGCCCAACTCAGAATTAAGAGATATGAATGAGATCATATTTCCCCATGCCCCAAGGCTGCCTCTCCCCTCTTCCTCCATGCCAAACCACCTTCTCCCTTGCCTCTCCACGTCCAAAAGGAGTTTTGGACCTTGGTTGGTGCGATTCCAGATCAAGAAAGGCGATCAAAAGCTAAGAAGGCTGCGCTGCTGCAAAGGACGACTGCTGATCTTCAAAAGAGTTTTGAAGATCCTCCAGATCAGATCCAGATCTAATTTTTGGAGGTGTGATAGAGAAGAAGAGGATCTCCAGATCCAACCTGAGTGGATACCGGAAGAGGCCAGGCGCTTGCGTGGCTAGATCCAGAACCTTCCGCTGCAAACAGGATCATCAACAGGGTAATAGGATTACCCAGATCAAGGTAAATTAAATTTGATTTAATTTATCTTTTAATTTTATTTTAATTTCTAAAATAATAAGAATCAGATCTAAAATATATCAAGATCTGATTGAGATCAAGAAAAAATTTTTTAAAATATATCTCTTGATCTGATCAGATCTGAACGAACCTGGACCGGGAAATCAGGATTTTCCTTCAACTGGTATCAGAGCCATGGTTCTAAATTGTTTAGATCTGATTTTAAATTTATTTTAATTAGAAAATAAGTGATTTCAGATGTCACATGAGATGTGATCAGATCTGAAAATTAGAAAAAATTAAAATTAAATAATTTGGATCTAAGATTAGAAGAATATGCATGACTAGTTCTAGAAATAGAATAGTTCTATAGAATAGTCTTGCATGTTTTTGATTTAATCTGATTAAATCATATTTTAGATCTTTTTATTTACTATTTTTTGATATTATAAGTATTATAATAACATCTAAAAAATAGCAAATAAAAATTATTTAATTTTAAACATCATATGAGATATGATTGATGCATGTCTAGACTAGTTGTAGAATAGTTCTACATAATTGTCTAGATTAGAATTTATTTTGATTAGATCAATTTAAATCTAATTTTTTAGATTATTATGAGATAATTTAGATCTGAAAAATATGCATGATTATGATACATGAGATGTATGCAAAATATGCCATGATTAGATCTAATTTGTATATGAGATATATGATATAGATCTAAAACTGTTTTGTAGTATTGAATGTTCCTGATTAAGGCATTCCTCTTGGCCGTCCGGTCATAAGAACGAAGAAGGATTTAAAGGCCCTCTCTTTCCATTCGATGGGGTGTTCTTATGATGTGTAGGGGTGCTGCGTGTTCGTCCTTAATCAGAAACCCAAAACTTACTTTCTGCAAAACCCTAGATCCTGAAACCCTAGGATTTATTGTGCATATTTTATTTATGAACCCTACTTAATTAAGAATTAAGTTTATGGAAATATTAATTAGGTCTAAAATTGAGAATTTCAGATCTAAGACATATTCATAATACTGGGTTCGGGCTTGGGTAGCTCAATTAGGTCTAAGCGGTTGATCAAACCGAATCAAGAGTTGGTTAGATGGGATCAACAATGCTTAAATTGACCAGCCTAATAGGATTAAGTCTGGGTCAAGATCGAGTCACGATCAAGCAAGACCTAATTAGGCTCAGAGGTTAGAGTCTGGATTGTAGGCTAACCCAATTGGTTCTGGCTCAACAATTTGGTGTCTAAGGTAAGTTTGGCATAGACGACCGACTGGTTTTTAATTGGAAGCTACTCGACCTGAATGCATTCTTGTACGAGTTAATGGCATATTCCTTCCACCGGTCTCACTTACCTGGCCATATCTGTTGACACAGTTCTGATCTGAGGTGGTCAATAATCCGAGCTAACCCATGCCACTAGGTTAGTCATAATTGTTATGACTATGACCAAGTCTAGTTTAATGAGACCTGAATCAATTCTTCCTAAGAAAAGATTAAGTCTGAGGTCTTCCACCATTGTAGATGTGCGGGCCCTTCCCGGGGTTGATTGTTCTCGGCTGGATACAGTGGCTCAGTTGCACCGGGAAGAGATGCAACCATGTCTATTAGGCATTGGATGCTATGGGCTGGAGGATGAGTTGGGCTCAATATTTTGGATACGGTGAGAGACTCAATTAGGAACCCAGTCTATGCAAATGGTGGGTCTGACTTAACTAAGGAGTGGATCAATATTTTGGATACGGTGAGATTCATGAATTAGAGACCAAGTTTGGGTGCACCATGATTAGAGAATCATTGAACAAGAGTTGTTCACTCATTGGCTAACCCATCACCAATAACTGTTAGGTGAGGTGATGAGTCAGTTGGTGAGACCGCACCACCCACTAGAAATCATTAATCATGGAGATTTTTGCATCTCTACAGAGGGAGTGTAGGGATCCAAAAAAATAGTGGGAGCTAATTTATTTAAAAATAAAATTTTTAAACAAATTGGTCAAGTCATAATTACAGTATCTAACTAGAATCTTTGACTCTCTATAGGAAAATGTCTGCGTCCAACCCATTAGGCACGTATCCTGGACACACATAGACTGACTGGACCCAATTATAAAGATTGGCTCAGGAACTACAAAATTATTTTGGATTTCGAGAAGTTAACCCATGTTTTGGATCAGGACCCTCCCACCTTACCAGCCCATCCATCTGTTGAACAGAGAGCATCTCTGGAAAAATGGATTGACGAAGATAATAAGGCCAGATATTACATGTTGGGCTCGATGTCTGATGAGCTCCAGCGCCAACATGAAGATATCGGGACTGCTCGCCAAATGTTGGCTCACCTATAGGAGATGTTTGGTGAACAGAGTCGCGCAGCCAAATATCAAGTCACAAAATGACTTTTTAAGGCTAAGATGCGTGATGGGCAGTCAGTCCAAGATCACTGTCTGATGAATGATCAAGGACATGGAAGAGCTTGAGAAGCTCGGTGTGAAGTTAGGACTTGGATCTGCAGAACGATATTATTCTGCAATCCTTGACTGATGCATATGGGCAATTCATCATGAATTACCACATGCATAAACTTCAAAATTCCTTGGCCGAATTAATGAATATGCTGGTTACCGCTGAGCTTTCTATGAAAGGTTCTAAAGGCTCAGTTCTTGCTATGGAACGGACTTCTTCCAAAAGAAAGTCTTATGGAAAGAAAAAGAAGTCTGTGAAAAAGCAAAAGGTGGAAGGATCAAAGAAGAAGAAGGCAGAGCCGAAGAAAAAGGCCGATGGCAAAGGAAAGTGTTTCCATTGCAACAGCGACGGCCATTGGAAGCGGAACTGCCCTACTTACCTGGCCACCCTGAAGAACAAGAAGGAAGGTCCTTCTGGAGGTATGCTCGTTATTGAGTCTAACCTTACGATTTCTTCTGCATCCAGTTGGGTGCTTGACTCTGGTTCTAGTGCTCATCTGTGCACTTCCATGCAGGGTCTTGAGGATAGCAGGAGGCTGAGGGATGGAGACATGATCCTACGCATCGGTAATGGAGCAAGAGTTGCTGCAGTAGCCGTGGGAACATACCCTCTTCGATTACCATCTGGTTTAGACTTAGTTTTGAAAGACTGTTATTATGTGCCTGCAGCTAGCAGGAATTTGATTTCTATTTCATGCTTAGCACAAGAAGGCTATGTGATTACCTTCTTTAAGGACCATTGTAACATTCTTTATGAAAGAAATAAAATTGCAAATGGTTTCCTTATTAATGATCTTTATCAGCTACATATTGATGTACCTATTCTAACTATCGAGCAAAACGTGAATGCCAAACGACCTAGGGATAGTCCAAACGATAGATATCTATGGCACCTGAGATTAGGTCATATAGCAGAAGATAGGATCAACAAATTGGAGAAAAATGGGCTATTGAGTCCATTGACTTCCGAGTCATATCCAACTTGTGAATCTTGTCTTCAAGGCAAAATGACTAAACTCCCTTTTGTTGGACATGGGGAGAGGGCCACAGATCTCCTTGCCCTAGTACATACTGATGTGTGCGGCCCATTTGATGTGCCGGCTAGAGGCAATTTTGTCTACTTCATTATCTTTATCGATGATCTATCTAGGTATGGGTATGTGTATCTTATGAGACACAAGTCTGAAGCTTTTGAAAAGTTCAAAGAATTCAGACATGAAGTAGAAAAATAAACTGGAAAAATCCCATTAAGGTTCTTCGATCAGATCGAGGAGGTGAATACCTTAGTCCGAAAATTCCTAGACTATCTCAAGGAAAATGGCATAGTCTCTCAATGGACTCCACCAGGAACACCTCAACTCAACGGGGTTTCAGAATGGAGAAATCGGACCTATTAGGATATGGTTCGATCCATGATGAGCTTCACAGACCTTCCCTGATTTTCTTTGGGGACACTTCATTGTTAACTTCAATTTATCTACTGAATAGGGTTCCCTCTAAAACCGTTCCTACCACACCGTATGAGATATGGCACGGTAAGAAACCAAGTCTGAGTCATCTCAGAATTTGGGGTTGTCCGGCTCATGTCAAAAGACAACAAGCGGACAAGTTAGAGTTTAGGTCCTTCAGAGCTCGATTCATAGGATATCCTAAAGAGTCATTAGGATACTATTTCTACATTCCAGAAGACCACAATGTGATTGTGAGTCGACATGCCATCTTTCTTGAAAAATAGTTTATTCAAGATAGCGGCATTGGAAAGCAGATTAAGCTTGATGAGAAAGTCTCACAAGTGGAACGAGCTAAGGACCAATTGGAACCAAATCAGGTTGAGCCAATAAGAACACTACCTCCTCCACCTCGTAGATCGGAAAGAGTTTCCCATCCCCCTGAAAGATACTTAGGTATTATTTCAGAGGATGTAGAGAAAATGTTCCTCGTAGGTAATGGTGCTCATGGTGATGATCCCAAAACCTACAACGAGGCGATATCAGATATCGACTCCGAGAAATGGCTAGAGGCAATGCAGTCAGAAATTGACTCGATGCACTCAAACCAAGTCTGGACCTTGGTAGATCCACCAGAAGGTATAGTACCTATTGGGTGTAAATGGATCTTCAAGAGAAAGATTGGTGCAGATGGAAATGTGGAGACATTCAAGGCTAGACTAGTGGCAAAAGGTTATAGTCAATGCGAAGGCATTGACTATCAGGATACCTTTTTCCCAGTAGCTATGCTAAAATCCATCCGCACATTGCTTGCTGTTGCAGCCTATTTCGATTATGAAATATGGCAAATGGACGTGAAAATGGCATTCCTTAAATGGATATCTTGAGGAAGATATCTATATGGAACAGCCGCTAGGTTTCACATCCAGTGATACTGATCACAAGGTTTGCAAGCTGCAAAGGTCCATATATGGACTTAAGCAAGCATCTCGGAGCTGGAACACTCATTTCAATGATGTGATCAAAAAGTTTGGTTTCATCAAAAATGAAGAGGAACCATGTGTTTTCAAAAAGGGTCAGTGGGAGCGCTGTTGTCTTCCTCGTATTGTACGTGGATGACATCCTCCTTATTGGGAATGATATTCCCATGTTGACATCAGTCAAGATGTGGTTGTCCAAGGAATTCTCCATGAAAGACCTAGGTGAAGCATCCTTTATTCTAGGAATTAAGGTCTATAGGGATAGACCGAATAGGATGCTAGGACTTTCACAGAAGATGTACATAGAGGAAAGTACTAAAGAGGTTTAGTATGGAAAACTCTAAGAGGGGATTAATACCCTTCAGACATGGTATTCATCTTTCCAAGAAGATGTGCCCTAGCACACCTGAGGAAATAGAACGCATGAGCAAGATCCCTTATGCTTCTGCAATAGGGAGCCTCATGTATGCCATGCTATGTACACGACCTGATATAGCCCATGCTGTGAGTGTCACAAGCAGATATCAGTCAAATCCAGGTGAAGAACACTGGACTTCTGTGAAATGTATCCTTAAGTACTTGAGAAGAACTAAGGATATGATGTTGGTCTTTGGTAATGGAGAACTCCAAGTCCAGGGATACACAGACTCGGATTTCATGTCCGATATAGATGATCGAAAGTCGACATCTGGAGTCTGTTTGTGTGCAATGGTGGTGCTGTCAGCTGGAAGAGTTCCAAGCAAACGTGTGATATCACCTCATCCACGATTACCTCGAGAAGGGTTACGTCGAGGTCAAGAGAGTCAACTCCGCAGATAATGTGGCAGACCCACTTACAAAGCCGTTGGGCCAGCAGAAGATCGAAGCCCACCTTGAGAAGATGGGACTTAGACTTGTAGCCAATTGGCTTTAGGACAAGTGGGAGATTGTTAGATATATGTGCCCTAGAAGCCAGAATTGGCTGACACTTGTAATACACTTCTAGGGGCAAAATTATAATTTTGACTATAAATCAATAAAATGGGTTATTTTCTATCACATATGTGTATTTAGTGTCTGTGATACATCCTTTGAGTTAATGGTAATGATAATTCATATTTTCAAGAGTTGAAAATTTAAGACATGAATAATCATTATTAACTCATAAAATGCTCCCGACCATAGGATCATCACGAGGATGGTGATTGATCCGGAAGGTTGGTGTACAATCGCTTCTCTTTAGTAGATGAGTCTTGAGTCTACGGTGTGGAGACACCGGAGCGAGAGTACAGGTACTCGTTAGAGAACGAGGGCACTGAGCGTGACCACCTCGAGTAGTCATTAGGGAGTCTACCTTCTCGTCAATGACTGACTCGATGCTGCAGTAGTGTGTCTGGTTCTTTGACCTGAGGTGCATCGGCAGTTCACCTTGAGGGTGTTATAGTTTGACTACACCATTACTCGGTCTCCTAGCCATATGGAACCCTGAGGTGTATGTTGGCTATAGCATGTTCATTGTAGGAACTGGATTGCATCAAGATGGAATCTATCTACCTCGGTGGTAGAGGAGCAGCCCTATGATGATCATGAGAATCAAGTCCAGAAGCCCATGGCCATGGTAGAGTGAAATAATAGAAAGAGTTTCTATTTAGATTTTCACATTGGACTCGAATCGAATGATTACATCATATGACAGAGACTAGGGTTTGACGAGTTCACCTTAACCCTAATCTGATCGGGGCTCAAGATAGAAGAACTTAATCACACAGGTAGCTGCACCAAGAGGTTCAAATTCAGCTCTGATGGGTTGCCACCATATACTGCTAGGTGTCACTGGTGGATTTTGGGAGCAATTAGAATGATTTAGATGATCGATCATTCTAGCTGTTCGAATCAGAAGAGTTCTGATCCATCGAAAGGAGTTTCGATGATGTCGATGATAGAGATCATGACATATCCCATTACCATACAGAACTGAACCTAACTGGGTCACACAAACAAGGGTTTGAATCTGGTGATCATCAATTGAACTGATCTAGTTCAATTGATCTGAATGAGATTCAATTAGGTTCAAGGAAAATCGTGCTAGCACTCGATTGAACCTAACGTTCTTCTTTTGCTATCATAAATAAGTTGTCCTGACTGAGCCAAAGGAGTTTGTGCTCAATCAGAGGCCTTCATATGGTCTGACTGGAGGTTGTCCAAGTCAGAAAAGGTTGTCTTATTTTGTAAGACATTACCTGCCATTTTTGGTCACCTGCCATTTCTTGTTCTTTGACTTTGGTCAAAAGTCTACCTTTGACTGGTCAAACGTTGACCATTGACACTTTGACTTTTGACCACATGTCATGCACCTATTGGAGAGCTGGTGGGGGCCTGTCCCCCTGCCAGAACCTGGCAAGGAGAAGGGCGCACGCCACCCTAGGCGTGTGCCCAAGTTGGAGGCGCCTAGGAGTCCTTGTTGGACAAGGACTCCATCTCCTTTTTGGATTCCAATTAGAGTTCTTCTAAGAACCAACTTTGACTGGTCTTAGGCACCCTCTAAGGAGGAATCCAGGGGTCTCTATTCCCACCAATCAGATTTAGATCTGATTTCACAAAGGGTTGTGATTGGTTGGGAAGAAGAGGAGTTGGATCATAGCTAGTCTATAAATAAGACCCTGCGCCCAACTCAGATTAAGAGATATGATGAGATCATAGTTTTTCCACGCCCCAAGGCTGCCTCTCCCCTCCCTCTCCATGCCAAACCACCTTCTCCCCTTGCTCTCCACGTCCAAAAGGAGTTTTGGACCTTGGTTGGTGCGATTCAGATCAAAGAAAGGCGATCAAAAGTAAGAAGGCTGCGCTGCTGCAAAGGACGACTGCTCATCTTCAAAAGAGTTTTGAAGATCCTCCAGATCAGATCTAGATCTGATTTTTGGAGGCGTGATAGAGAAGAAGAGGATCTCCAGATCCAACCTGAGTGGATACCGGTAGAGGCCAGGCGCTTGCGTGGCTAAGATCCAGAACCTTCCGCTGCAAACAGGATCATCAACAGGGTAATAGGATTACCCAGATCAGGTAAATTAAATTTGATTTAATTTATCTTTTAATTTTATTTTATTAAAATAATAAGAATCAGATCTGAAACATATCAAGATCTGATTGGGATCAAGAGAAAATTTTTTGAAATATATCTCTTGATCTGATCAGATCTGAACGAACCTGGATCGAAAAATCAGGATTTTCCTTCACAAAGATTGGTGATATGTCTCTCTCTAGTTCGGCAAGAAGGGATTGTTTAAGGATGTCCCTTCTTTCATTACTACTACAAAAATGATCTATGACAGCGCAAACTATGGTAGAAATTTTTAAAATCGCTGCCATAGATTCTACGATAGTTATTTTCGTTAACCACTGCTATAAGTCGGACCTATGACAGCGATTTTTATAACCGCTGCTATAGGTCCAACATATGGTAGTGGTTAACGAAAACCGCTGCCATAGGTTGGACCTATTGCAGCGATTATAAAAAACCGCTGTCATAAGTCGACCTAAAGCAGCGATTAATTATAACCACTGCTATAGATCAATCTATAGCAGTGATTAGTGAAACCGCTGTCATAAGTCGGACCTATAGCAGTGGTTAGTAGAAACCACTGCTATAAGCTTATTTATGGCAACGATTAATTGTAACCACTGTCATATATTTATTTATTTTTAAATATTATATAATTTTAAAATTTAATGTCCATCTTCATCGTTCATTATCTAAATAATTATCATTAGAATATCCTCGCAAAAGATTGCCTCGATTCGATGGCCCTAGCTTCGTCGATCAGAAAAATTTGATTTTAACGATCATAAATGATGATGCGATGATCTAATAGATGAAGACCTTTGATGAATCCAAAAATTTATAATGATGATCTCGATAATGTTTGTAGCGTACTATCAAAGTTTTACTTCTATCGGATATCATTATCTTGATCAATTTAGTAAAGGTTAGTTTTGGTCGTTAAATGATAAACGAGTGATCAAAGGACCAAACGATGTCCGATTATGAGATAATTTTTTTTATAAATGATCTTGACTACTATTTTAATTATTTTTTATAATGGTGATTATAAAATTCAACTCGTGAGATGAAGAACGATCTAAAACTATATGTCTCCTGATAACCATTCTGAGCCATTCTAAAACTTCACTGATTGTTATGCTCGTGCTTTTGCAATATCTGCTTAAGATGAATAGTTTATACGAAAATAATTTAAATTTTACTATCATCGCTGTATAAAATATTTAAAATTATAATAAAGATCATTTAACTAAAAAATTATCTCATAATCGAACGTCGTTTAATCATTTAATCGCTTATTTCTAATTTAACAGCCAAAATCATTCCATACTAAATTGACCATGATAACAATATCCGATTGAAATAAAACTTTGACAGTATACTACAAACATCATCAAAATTATTGTTGTAGGTTTTTGGATCCATCGAAAATCTCCATCTATTAGATCATCGCATCGTCATTCATGATCATCGAAATCAAAATTTTTTAATCGATGAAGTTAGGGCCATCGGATCGAGGCAACCTTTTGTGATGATACTCTAATGATAATTATTTAGATAATGAACGATGAAGATAGGTATTAAATTTTGAAATTATATAATATTTAAAAAAAAATATTTTCAACCTACGACAGCGATTATCAAAAATCGTTGCTATAGATTTACAGTAGCAGTTATAGAACCACTGTCGTAGATTTATGGCAGTAGTTTTGGAATACCACTGTCATAAATCTGTGGCAGCAGTTATCAAAAATCATTTCCCCCCGGCTGCCCCTCCATCCCCCCATCCCCGACCGCCCCTCCCCGCCACCCTACTACCCCCCAGCCCCCCCATCTCCGACCGCCCCTCCTAGCCACCCCCACCCGACCCCCACCCCCCACCCTCCATCTGGCCGCCCCTCCTTCTCCCCATCCCGACCGCTCCTCCCTGCCACCCACCACCCGACTCCCCACCCTCCCTCCGGCCGCCCCTTCTTCCCTCCCATCCCCGGCTACCGATCCTCGCCACCCCCCACCAGCACCCTCCACCCTCCACCCTCCCCACGGCCGCCCCTCCTTCCCTCCATCCTCGGCCGCCCCTCCCCACCACCCCCACCCCCTAGCCCTCCATCCTCGGCCATCCCTCCCCGCCATCCCCTACCCAATCCCCCCACCCCACCACTCTCCCTCCCGATCACTGATCCTCTCATCACTATGCCTCCCGAACCTCCTCATCACTATACCCCCTCTTCCTGACCCCCCATTCTCGGCCACCCCTGCTCTCTCTCTTTCCTCTTTCTCTCTCTTCTCTATCTCACTATCTTACTTTTATTTTGTAGGTTATCTCTAGTGCCATCGTCCTCCTTTAGCATCGTTGTCAGTGACCCTCAAAACTTTCAGTGCGACCCGCTCTCTATAGTCGTAGGTATAATTTTTTTTAATTTTATAGTATTATTTATTAATCATATATATTTATAATAATTTATAAAATATTTATAATAAATAATTTAAATATTTATTATAAATATTATAATTATCTATATGTCGTAGTTTTTGAGCCGTGCCATGGTGGTAGGCTTGGGCTGTACCATATCAACGATTATGGACTAGGTCTATCAATGAATTGAATTTCTATCGAAATCTAGATATTTAGATCTGAACCCAATTTTAATTACTGGTACTGGATCCAAACTCGAATATCCGATAGATCTATACTTGAAGTATCAGATCCGGATCCTAATGGATCCCGAAAGATCGGATCTAATTTTGAGATCCAAAACTAAGAAATGAAGAGACTGAGAGGGAGACCAACAGATTGAGAGAGGTAGGGCTGGTCGCTCGCTGACCACTGGAAAGGGGAGACTGAGAGTGGGAGGGAGGGAGGGGGTCCGGCCTCGCCGCCATCGCCAGCAAGGGAGATTAAGAGAAGGAGAGAGAAAGAGAGGGATCCAGCCTCACCGCCATCATTGGAAGGGAGGGGGTTCGATTTCGCCATCATCATTGGGAGGAAGGGGGTTCGACCTCGCTGACGAGGGAGATCGATAGAGGAAGAGTGGAAGATCGAGAGAGCGAGAGAGGGAGGAAGAGGGTCTGGACTCGCCGGCATCACTGGGGAGGGATGGGGTCCGACCTTTGCCAGCGAGGAAGATCGAGGGAGATCGAGAGAGTGAGAGAGGGAGGGATGGGGTCCGACCTCATCGGCGAGGGAGATCAAGAGAGAGAGGAAGATCGAGAGATGAAAAAACTGGAAGGGAGGGTTCGACCTCGCCATCGTCGCTAGAGAGAGAGATCGAGAGAGGGAGAGAGGGAGTGATCGAGGGGATGGCACATAGCCGAGTCGGCTCGGATATGCAGCCAAGTTGGCTTGGGCTATGATCAAGCCGGCTTGGGCTATGATCAAGCCGGTTGGGAGAGGACCCGAGCTGGATGTCTCAGGCATGGAGCCGACTGTCTTAGGCATGGAGTCGGCTCGACTTCTGAGCGAATAGAATTTGATATGTCTCTCTAAGGTTCCAACTTTAAGTCCTAAGATGCCCACCATCATCTACTTTGTTCTTCTTTCAGATTTCTGGATTAACACCAAAGTTCGCGCAAGAGATCGAATCTATGACTGTTGCTCATTCTTGATTATTTATGAATGTAATTCATGTTGTAGAATTTATTGCATAACATTTTTTGGATATTTATACTTGCTACTTTTGTTTATTGCATTGCATAACAATAGACCCGTCAATTGATTAGTGTACATATTAGAGACTATTTATTAATGCTATACTAATATTATTGTTCAACATATTATATTGATTAATGTTCATTAACATTGCAGATCATAATAGCACCGAAATGCCATCTAGCTTTCACCCCTGCTCCTCGATGGGTTACGCGCAGTTCAGTATCTGAGGAGTAGTCGGAGCATACTCCATCCACCTCAGCATTGGCTGCTCAGGGACCTCCACCATCGGCATCTACTCCACCGACGATATCTACTCTACCGACAGTTGAGCTTCTACCGTCGATCATATCTGAGACACATGCTACTATGCAGGCATCTGAGTGTATGTTTTTATTATATTAGCACAACTTTATTTTTTATATAGTATTTATATAATTATATATTTACATAATATATTTGCATTACAGGTGCATTATTCAGCCAGATATTTCACAGTCCTACATGTATAGCATACGTATCAAACCGCCAACATTAGGTGATGGTCTATTACGATGTGAAGGAGAGACCGGTAGGGAAGATCGCACGGAAGATGCATTCTTTTTTTGAAGTGCTTGTAAGATGGTCGGACATCATTCCCATAGAGCCCAGAGACTGGCATTTGATGGATGCTACCATCAGGGATTGGATATGGGAGGAGATATGGATAAGTACACATATTTTAGTTATATTTATGTATTTTATATGTTTACACTATATATGTTTGATTAGAATAATTTTATAACTGATTTTTGATAACTTTATGCAGAGAAAGTACGACTTCCTCCATCACAAGAGGGCTCGAGATGCCCAACTGAGGAAGATCGAAAAGTTGTACCAAGGTTACAAGATCAAGCTCCATAGAAGATGGCTCGAGCATCGATGAGATACTTCGGAGGAGCTTGTTCCCTGGATACAAGACTATCCTCCGAGTCAGTGGAAGAGGATGGTTAGACACCGGAGAAGCCAGAAGTTTGAGATAAAATTTTTAACTTTTAAATTTTTTAATATACCTAAAGTTTTATTTAAATATTTTTTAAATATTTATTATTTATTTGAATACTTGTTAGGCTACCTTCCATCAGAGTCGGAAGAACCGTGCAGCCCAGGAGTATATGCACACTCTAGGCTGCAAGTCTATGATCGGTTGTGTGCATAGAGATATAATTAATTCTAAATCTTACTAAATAAATTAAATTCATATTTTTTATCATCTTTTTTATAAGTTTATTCTTTATTATAGCTGATGAGAGATGAAGTGATGCCCAGCCATAGCGAAATCTTCCAATCCAACCATACAAACAAGACGAGCAGGCCGATGAACGTCATGATCAGGAGTATTTTTGTAAGTATTATATATGTTAGTATATATGATTAGTATTATAGTATTTCTTATAAAATTTTATTTTAATTTATAATTATAGGATCAGTTAGATGCACTCGCGAGCGAGGGCCCGGATACCTCTGGTCTCATGACCATCTATTTAAGATCTTGGGACCTGAGCACTCTCGAAGGATCCGATGCAGACTCGGACACACGCCAACGAGCTACTGATCTAAGATGAGCATCTCCTCATAGACTTTCATTATCGTTAGTCGAGAGAAGCTTGAGGAGGCATTGGCATGGGTAGATCATGCTACGACGTAGGCAGATCGGACTGAGGAGCGCACATCTCATCTAGAGGGCATTATGATAGACATGATATCGACTCTCAGCACATATTTTGGAGTCATGGACTTCAAAAATATATTGGTCCATATTTCAGCTCCAGCTCCAGCTCTAGTTTCGACTCCAGCACCAGCTCCAGCTCTAGTTCTGGCTCCAGCATCAGCTCCAACTCCAGCTTCGGCTTCAGATGATGACGACGATGATGTAGATTTAGGAGACTTTTGATGTATTTTATTTTTTTAAAAAATATTATAATAAATTTTATTCGATAATAAAATTTTAGCATTTTAAAATAATTTTTATATTTATTATATTTTTTTATATTATATATCTATATTTATCAGGTAAAATATATAAAAAAATAAAAATTTTAATTTTTTTAATTATTCAAGATCTACAGTAGTGGTTTTGTAACCACTGTCATATCCGTGCCAACCGTTGCCATAGATTTTTGGTGTAAATGGTATCAACCGCTATATTAAATCTATGACAGCGGTTAAGAAATCGCTGCTTTAGATTATCTATGACAGCGGTTATGTAACCGCTGCTATAGATAACCTATGGCAGCATTTATATAACCACTGCTATAGGTCGATCTATTGTAGCGGTTTATAAACTACTACAATAAGCTATCTTTGGCAGCGGTTCAAACAACCACTGCAAAAATCACTGTCATAGAGTTACGGCAATGGCTATAGTAGCAGCGGTTAAAGAACCGCTGCCATAGCTTATGGCAGTGATTTTTTGGGCTACCTACAGCGGTTATAAAACGCTACTGTAGCCTTTTCTTGTAGTAATGCATTCACAATTGGAAGAAATTTTTTTTTATTTTATGTCCTTTCTTAGAACTAGGACTTCTTTTTTGGAGAAAAATAAGGGATTCAACTTGCCGAGGTCCCAAGCTTGAGAAAGAAGATCGAAACTCGACCGATAGACTAAAGAACTACCCGACTTCTCTGATTTCCAAACTTTTGGATGATCAGATCTTATTTAACATTGGTCTCAGTCCTCTTGACCTAGCAGGTAGTCCTCTACGATCTGCCAATTATACATTATTTTTTTTCTTAATTTTAACTTTTCTACCATAGAAATGACTCCTGAAGAGCGAAACCGCTTGACGAAGGAGATCCAGTCCCTTAAAAGGAAAGGCAGCTTCGTTGGAAAATCTTCAAAGAGGGCTCATACTGAAGAGCCAGTCTCGACCATGCTGATCCAGGCAGTGCCCACCCTAGAAACTGTCATGGCGGCCTCAAATCTGGCCATACCTAATGAGGTTGCTCCCTCCGTATCTCCTAAGCGGGGGGGAGTCATGAAGAAGAGGAAGAAGAAGGAGAAAAACACCATCGCCAAGAAGGTTAAGAGGAAGATTGGGCGCTCTAGTAGTGAGAGCTCTGGCTAGGAGTAGGACTCTTTGGATGACTAGGAGGTCATCCATTATTTGATGCGGCGTAGCATTCTCCCATACATTATCGATAGAATGGTTTGGAAGAAAAATGTGGAGAGGTTCGATGAATCCTTCATCATTTATCTGGAGGTAACCAACTTCTCCAAACTTGATTGAATGTAGGATGCATCTTCAAAGCTCCGACCTGGTTTTCTTTTGTTCTGCAACTGGGACACTATTTGTTTGCCCATTCGAAGGCAGCTGATCTTTGCCAGGCTAAGGCTTCCAAAGCCCTCCAAGAGCCTCGAACGGAGATCGAAAGGATTTGGGCTGAGGTCGACTGTTTGAAGGTGGCCTTAGAGATATAAGCTATAGAAGTCGGGCGCCTTCGAGAGGCATTGCAAAGGAAAGAGGAGGCTTCGGTGGGGTTGAAGGTGGCCTTAGCTCTTTCAAAAGACAAGAGGAAGAAGGCTAAAGAGGAGATCGGTACTGAGAGGGAGTGGACTGTCGAAACCTTCAAGTCTTCCCAAGCCATGGAAGACATCAAGATCACTTTCGTCAAGCAAGCTTTTTTGGAGGAATTCAAGATTTGCATGAGGAGAGTCACAAAGAACTTTCCTGAGGTAAACCTTGACCTTTTGATGGATGAACCTAGTGAAGAAGTCGGTCCCTCCAATGCTGGTGCTGCCTCTCCCACTATCGAATCTACCCCTAAAATTCCTAAACCTACAGTCGTAGTCTTTAAACTAGCTCCTGTACCGACCTCGTTTGCTACTGTACCGACCGAGGTTGAAAACTTTTGATGACTTATACTTTTTTTTCTTTCAATGTATTCGAACATTTCATTAATACAATGAAAATAAATTAAATTTTATACTCATATTGTGGTGTTGGTTATTCAGAACTCCTCTGACGAGCAAAGCCTTGACCCTCCTTTTTTGGTCAAAGCTGTGCCGCTATCCGAGGGCATCCCTTTAAAATCTATTGCTAAAAACTTGAAAAAGAAAGTTCATTAGTTGAAAAAAAAGTTGAAGAAGGTTGAAGGTGAACTTCAAAAGTCGAGAAAAGTTAATTAATAGGGGGTAGAAGATCGAGGATGTTGAATTAGGTCTATGGCAATGGTTCTGTAATCGCTACCATAGTAGACCTATGGTAGTAGTTCTGTAACCACTGCCGTATAAGATATAATAGTGATTTTATAATTACCGCCATAGATTAGTCTATAATAATAGTTCTTTAGGCTATCTATAGCAACGATTACCATAACCACTGTAAAAATTGCTTCCATAGACCTACAGTGATGACCATAGTGGCAGTGGTTATCGAACCACTGTCGTAGGCTATGGTAGCTATTTTTTGGGCTACGATAGTAGTTATGAACCACTGTCCTAGTTCTGTTCTATAGTAGTGCCCAGATAGAATGAAGAGTTGAATCTACTTTTAAGATGTTGTGAAGGTTCAAGTGAAGGCTTCTTTGACTTTGAGCTAAAAAATTTTTTCAATCCTTTTTTTTTAATTTTTCTTGAAACTTTTTCTTTTAAATGCCTTTATACCTTCAATCAATATTGAAGAATGAGTAGTTACCATTTAGAATTAGAGAATATTTATTAAGTATTTAATGCATCAAAAATGGGCAAAAAAAATAGTCATTATGAAAATTTTCATCGTAGGATTTGATCCATGGGTCATGCCCTATGGCAGAACACAAACATCCTATTTCTATTTTTTGATGACAAAATAGCAGAGGTCGACCCATAGGTCATCTCCTAGCAAAAGGATCATCCCCTACATCGATCCTTTTTATGTGCCACTAAAATATTTAATTATAATTTTTTAAAAAAATTAAAATACTATTAGCGATGGCATTAGTGACGGCACTTGCCATCACTAATAGTTTTTAAATTTAAATTTAAAATATAAAATAGAAAAAATATTAGCCATCACATTAGAGATAGGATATGCTGTTACTAATAGTATTTTAAAATTTTAATTATAAAAATAAAATAAAATAACATTAGCAATGGTACTGTCCATTGCTAATACCATCACTAATTATCTTTATTAATGATGAGAGTTTTGCCATCATTAATAACCATAATTAGCAACTAGACTTTATCAGACAATCTTTTATCAATGGCTAGCCATCGCTAATAGTATTAGCAAAGGCAAATCCCTTATTAGTGATGGCATTTAGCTATCAAGCCATTGCTAATAACCTTTTTTCTTGTAGTGATCCTCCTGGGGATTAGGTTAAGATGAAAATGTTGACTTCACATCGACTTTGATAAGATCTCATTGGGATCATCCCGAACATCCCCTCGGGGATTAGGTTAAGATGATGATAGTGACTTGGCAAAAATATTACCAGGGATTGACTTCAGATTGACTTTGGATGAGACCTTGCAGGAAGCTTCCTGAACATACTCTCGAGGATCAGATTAAGATAATGATGGCAACTTGACAAAAATATTGCCACAGATTGACTTCACATCAATTTTGGATGGGACCTCATCAAGATCTTCCTGAACAACCTCCCTAGGGATCGGATTAAGATGACAATGAAGATTTGGCAAAAAATTACCAGGGATCAACTTCACATCTACTTTGGACTAGACCTTATTGAGATCTTTCCAAACATCCCTCTAGAGATCAGGTTAAGATGATGATGTCAACTTAATAAAAATATTACCATAGATCAACTTCATATTAACTTCGGATGAGACCTCATCAGGATCTTCCCAAACATATCCCGCTGGGGATAGGGGTAAGATGATGACTTGGCAAAAATATTATCATACATTGACTTTATATTAATTTTAGGTGAGCCCTCATTCGGATCTTCCTGAACATCCTCTTGAGGATTGGGTTAAGACAAAGATGGCAACTTGACAAACATATTGTTATGAATCGACCCTGCATCAACTTTGGTTGAAACCTCATCGAGACTCCCCAAACATCCTACTAGGAATCGGGTTGAGATGATAATGGTGACTTGATGAAAGCACTACCATAGATCGATGTTGGACGGACACTAGTCAGTGTCTTCCCATTCACCCATTAATGAACGAGGACATCAGCTTGGCAGAATTTGTTGCCAAGGATCGACTATAGATCAACTTCAGACCAACTACCAATAGTACGACTTTGGACCGACTTTGGATGTTGAGGCCTTGAACCCTAGTCCGAACCAAGGACCCCTATCTTATAAGTAGTTAACTAAAGCTACGACTACACCAGCTAGGCAAATGACCAATATTAGAAATTGAAGTCATTCAACATAAGCATTGAAAGATAATAAAAATAATCATTTCATTAGAGGAAGCCCATTACAAGAAGTTTACTATAGGTAAAACGAAAAAAAAAAAAGCAAAAGTACAAATAAGACTAGTCAAGGTCCTCAAGTGCGAGCTTGGTGGTATGATTGGCGGCCTCCTTGATAGGGACCCCAGTGGCATCCTCGATAACGGGTCTAGGAGCTTGGTCCTTAGCTAGGACAGGCTCATCCTCTATTGAGGCAGGCTCATCCTTATCCGATGAGAATGCTTCACCCTTATCATCACTATCTTCAGGGCGAAGGTAGCTTAAGCTCAACTTGGGAACCATTCAACACAAGCATCTCTTGCAGGCTTTGAAGCCGTATATGTAGGCTCCTGAGGAGCCCTTGGCAACCTCATTCTCAAACTCTACTAAAGCCTTAAACACTTCGATATCCTTAAGTTTGGCTTTAGCAATGGCCTTCACCTTCTCCTTTTTAACTTTAGCTTTAATGAGCTCCACCCTATCTTCAACGGCCTTAATTGCTGCTTCCCCGAGCTCTAGGGCCTCTTTGAGTTTGGTCACCTTTGGTGGAGCACCCCAATGGTACCATGCTCAATGGCTATTAGGCCCTCAAGTGTCCTAACTTTCTCCTGAACTATCTGGAGCCTAGACTTGGCTTAGGAGGCCTCTTCCTAAGTTGCCACTTTGCCTCTTTGACAGCCTACCTCGCCTCCTTAGTAGCCTACCTCATCTCCTCTACAGCCTTCATCCAGGCCTCAGATGCCCTAAGTTTTTCCTCCAAGAAGAGCTTTGCTTGGTTAGAATCGACCAAGCCCTCATTGAGGCCGGTGATATCATGCACTAGCTGCATAGAAAAAGCAGAGTTAGTGACCATAGATAGAATTTGAAGATAAGTATGAGTAACAAAGGACTCACTTCATGGAGATCAGCATAAGAAGTACCAACAATCTCATCTAAAAGATGGGCTTTCCTCTCCGACTAGTCGATCGACAGTAGGGTCATCTTCACTAACTCTTGGCAAGCTAGTAGTTATGGAACATGGAGTCATCACTCTATACCCTCCTCGCTATAGTAACAAACCCCCCTTTTGATCTCGATTGAAGAGGGGCCCACCTCAGACATTGTTGACTTGCTTAGTGTCGTAGAAGATGGTAGTTGTAGAACAGAATGAGGTAGGAATGACATTCACCCATCTATCATCGGAAGAGGCAAGGTCCGACCAGCTGGTGGTCGGGATGGAGTCCAAGCTGATTCTAGAATTGTTGGCACAATAAAAAGCAATGGCTTAGCCACCACTGATTCATCCTTGATCTCCATAAGGTTGGTGCTCAACATTCCCATGAATGATGCCAAAGTCAGGGTGGGGGTAGGAATTCTCGGCTAGGTACTCCTTAGCTTCTTCGATGAAGACTCCCGACCCAAAGAATCCATCTTCTTTAGGATAAAAGTGTTAGCCTCATTACTACAGAACCATAAAGAGAGCGGTTAGTTCATGTTCTGACAAGCAACCAAAAAAGTATGCTAAATCAAAACAGACACCGACTGCATCTCGAGGCTAATGTCGGTGTCATAGAAATTCTGCTCGATCAGAAGGTTCTTTAGCTCGGGCACCTCGATGTCGAACAGACTTTAGTAGTTTTCTTATCCTTAGGAAGTGTTGGAGATAAATTTTGCTCCCACCGAAGTTTAGTTTGACGCTTAGCCTAATGCAGCTGGTAATCATGGAAGAGCTTCAATCAAAAATTCTCTCTCCAGCAGCCAGACTCATTCAGTGGCCGAACTACCCAATGACCAAATCCAACCGAACTTCTCAGCGGTCGAGTCCCAATCGAACCTCTTCAGTCGGTTGAACTTCTCAGCAGCCGAACTTCGTCCGGACTCCTCCAGCACCCGGACTTCTATGAAAGCCAAACTTCTTTCGAACTTCTCCAGCAGTCGGATATCTGTGGAAGCCAAACTCTTTCCGAACTCCTCTAGCATCCGAGCTTCTATGGAAGTCGAACTCCTTCCGGACTCCTCCAGCAATCGGGGTTCTATGGAAGTCAAACTCCTTCTGAATTCCTCCAGCAGCCAGACTTCTACGAAAGCCGAACTTCTTTCAGACTCCTCCAACACCCGGGCTTCTACAAAAGTCAAACTTCTTTCGAGCTCCTCCAGCATCCGAGCTTCTACGGATACCGAACTTCTTTCGAACTCCTCCAGCAGTTGGATACCTATAGGAGCCGAACTTCTTTCAGACCGTTCCTTTAGATGGATTCCTATAGGCAATCCCACTATTAAATGATTACAATTGGCATTTATCAGGACAATCATGAACATCATTCATTAGGATAATTATGATTATCATTTATCAGGATAATTTATCAAGGATGGTTATGATGGTCATTTATCAAGGTAGTTACAACAAGCTCCATCTATAAAAAGAAATTCTTCAGATATATTTTCTCTAGGCTTTCTTCTTCTTTCCAAAACTCTATCGAACTCCTCTCTGAGCACTCCATTTTTGTTGGCCACAAGAGCTAAGTTGACCGTCGGAGGGTCCTACCGAAGCCACCACCACCGACTCTGGATGAAACTTTATTTTGTAGATCATCGATGGTGACCTCATCTTCTTCGACTCCAGTTCGATCCAGCATCGACCAAATTCTGCACCAATAGAATTGGCGCTAGAAGGAGGGACTCATGTTCCTTAGGTTCCCTTGATCTTAAAGGAGTGCTCAATAGCGATCTTTCTCCTTTCTCTCTAGAGTTTTTTATAGAAAAAATATCTCCCAAGAAAGCTTCGATCCGACGATCCATGGCATCTGCAGCCAGATCCTATCTAGATACAACCGTTCCAACTCTACTAACTCAGGCTCTACCTACAGCCATGATGGATGTGGAGCAGTTCAACCTGCTGGTCCGGTAGGTTCGTAGCCTCGTGGATGCAATGCAAGCTATACATTGACAGGCTCCGATATCAGTTCGATTAGAGTAAGCTTCTCTAAAACCTCGTGATCCGATCTAGGAATGGCTGATCTCGGCTACCCGATCTTTGATCTCCAAAAAAGAGAAGCAGAGGATGGAAGACCCATGCTCGAACCACGACTCGACCCAGGGGGAAGCTTCACGATCGTTCCATCAGAAAACCCTTGAGATCAATAATTATGAAGATCTCCTGGATCAAAGGCTCCTAGAAATGAGCCAATGAATCAAAGAGCTCCATCATACTTCCTCCTCACATGGTAACGATATTCGCACTGATCCTTCTTTTTCTCAAAGGATCATGCAGAAATCGACCCCATCAAACTTCAAGCTCCTATAGCTCGAGAGTTACGAAGGAACCTTCGATCCTATCGATCACCTGGAAGCCTTTCGAATAATGATGTTGCTCCATGGTACGTCAGATGCTATTTTATGCCGAACTTTTCCATCCATCCTCAAGGGAGCCATCAAAAATTGGTACTCAGCACTTAAGCTGGATTCTATTTTTTTGTTTGATCAGATAAGCCATCAGTTCATGGCTCACTTCATCAGCAACAGACATCCGCGCCAAGGTTCGAATTTTCTGATGAACATCAAGCAAAAGAAGAAAAAATCCATCCGAACTTATGTTATTTGATTTAATGCCACTGTATTGGAGGTCCAAAATCTGGATCAATCAGTCACAATGACCGCACTTAAAGATAGCCACTAGAAGAATGATTTGCTATTCTTCCTAGAGAAGAAGTACCCTAAAAACTTTGTCGATCTGCTAGCTCGGGCTAAAGGTTACGCCTGAGCTGAAGAGTCCTTCAAAGCCAGGGACAATGAAGCCTTTGGTAAGCGGTGAATCGACGAGCTGGATGGACCCATCGAGGAAGAAAAATCGAGCGAAACTAGGATGCGCTTCCGAACTCCCTCTGAGTGAAAGCAAGTTCGAACTTTCGCCCGAACTCGGAGGTAGAGAAGCCCAGACAGAAGGGTGCAGTGAGGTTCTTTCCAATAAAGATTTCACAACTATGCTTCCCTCAATGCTCCTAAAATTTAAGTGCTGATGAAAATCAGGGAGCAACTACCAAGGCCGAAAAGGATGCACTCTCATCCCAGCAAGCGCAATCCTAATAAGTTCTATCTTTATCATCGTGATCATGGTCACGATACTGAGAAGTGTATTCAACTCCAGGATGAGATGAGGAGCTCATCAGGCGAGGCAGATTAGACCGATTCCTATGGCGATGATCTGAAAGGCGAAAAGATCGATCGAGGGCATTATCGCAGCCTAAGCCACCAAGAGAGGAGGATCAATAAGGAGATCGGCCATGTCTTAGCATCATCAACATGATCTTGGGGGGACTTCGGCAAGAAGAGGCCAGCGGATTCGAAGAATCGGTGAAGAGACGGAGGATTGAAGAACCTATAACCTTCACTGAGGCAGACGCTCAGGGGATCCAATTCTCCCATAATGACGTGGTTGTAATATCCTTAAACATTATCAATTATGATGTACGTCACATTTTAGTAGATAATAGAAGCTCGACCGACGTATTATTTTATGATGCTTTCTTGAAAATATTCTTACTCAATAACCACTTGGGACCTATAAACTCTCCATTGATGGGCTTCACTGACAATACCGTGCCAGTTGAGGACATAATAACTTTGGTCATGACTGTGAGGCAATGCCCAAAACTGGCTAAGGCATAGATCGATTTTTTAGTCGTAAGAACTCTATCCGCCTGTAATACTATTCTCGATCGATCTGGTCTAAATGCACTTCGAACAGTGGTATCAACTTATTATTTGAAGATAAAGTTTTCGACAGGTTATGGGATAGAAAAGATCAGGGGAGATTAAGTTCTGGCAAGGCACTGCTACTCAATCGCTCTGCATAAGAAAGAACAGTCTGACCCTTATCCTGTTGATGGACTGGATGTTCGAGATGATCTTATCGAGGAGGGGGGCGAGCCTATGGAGGACCTCGTATCCGTGCCCTTGAACGATGGGAACGCGAAGCATACTGTAGAGATCAGCTCCAACTTGGGGGATGAGGTTCGGGAGCAACTCGTCACCTTTCTTAGAAAGAATGCGGATGTCTTCGCCTGGGCTCCAGCAAATATGCCAGGAATTGATGCCAAAGTTATAGAACATCGACTGGCCGATCCGAAGTCTCGATCAATAAAAAAGAAACTACACAGCCATGCCCCAAAGAGGTAGAAAGCAATTACGGAAGAAGTAGACAAGCTCCTTAAAGCTGGGTTCATCTGAAAAGTCAACTATCCGACCAGGGTCTCAAATATGGTCCTCGTCAAAAAGATAAACAATAAATGAAGGATGTGTATAGACTTCAAAAAGCTGAATAAAGCCTACCCAAAACACAACTACCCTCTTCTCAGGATTGATCAACTAGTAGATGCAACCTCGGGCCATGAGCTTCTCACCTTCATGGATGCCTTCTTCGGCTATAATCAGATATGGATGGCGCTAGAAGATGAGGAGAAAATGACTTTTGTTACTGACCATGGTCTTTACTGTTACAGGGTTATACCCTTTGGGCTCAAGAATATTGGGGCAACGTACTAGCGTCTGGTCAATAAAATCTTCAAGGAGCAGATCGATCGTAATATGGAGGTATATATGGAAGACATGCTCATCAAAAGCTGAGCTTCTATAAACCTCCTTACCAATCTTGAAGAGACCTTTAGTGCACTCAAGAAGCACAAGATGAAACTAAATTCGATCAAGTGCGCCTTTGGTGTGACCTTTGAAAAATTTCTGATGTTTATGGTGTCGAGGCATGGGATTGAAGCAAATTTAGAAAAAATTTGAGCCATTCAAGAGATGACTGCTCCAAAGACAAACAAAGAAGTTCAGCACTTGATTGAAAAAGTGGCATCCCTAAATTGCTTCATCTCGAGATCAATCGAGCGATGCATGTCCTTCTTTCAAGTTCTCAAGCAACCAAAGAATTTTTGCTGAATGATGGAGTGCCAACGAACATTTGAGAAGCTCAAAAACTACCACAACTCACCCCTACTGCTAGCAAAACTCGAACCTGAAGAAGAATTATTCTTGTACTTAGTGGTCTTTTCGACGGTCTTAGCAGCAGTCCTAGTCAAGGAGAAAGCAAAAATACAGCGGTCGGTCTACTACATAAGTCGAGTCCTAAGAGATGTAGAGACCTGATATTCTAAGCTAGAGAAATTGGCTTACTCTCTTCTAATTGCTGTTAGGAGGCTCCAACCTTACTTTCAGGGGCACACCATAACAATCCGCATGGATCAATCAATAAAGGCAGTCCTTCAGTGAATGAATGCTTTTGGGAGAATTGCAAAATGGGCAATCGTGCTTATGAAATTCAATATCAATTATCGACCCTGGCTATCGATCAAAGCTCATATATTAGTAGATTTTATAATGGAATGTATTATTCCTGACGATGTCGAGCTTGAACAGAATGAGATCGGTGCTCTATTATCGCAACCGAACCTCCTTGAAGAGACAGCCAACCTTTCTGAAGGTTTTTAAGCTCTATACGTGGATGGTTCGTCCAACTCTGCTGGAGCGGATGCAGAATTAATCTTAGTCAGCTTCGAAGGAGTCGTCATCGAGTATGCACTATGCTTCGAATTTTCTGCGACTAATAATGGGGTCGAGTATGAAGTGCTGATCGTCGGATTAAAAATAGTAAGAGAATTAAAAGTAGATCGACTTCAAGTTTACAATGATTTTTAATTAGTGGTCGATCAAGTTAGTGATAGCTATAGAGTGCGAGAGGAGAGTATGATGAAATATCTTGAAAAAGTAAAGGACTTGACTTCGATCTTCAGCTATTTCGACATTTGATGGATTCCGAGGATAGAAAATATAAGAGCCAACCTCTTCTCTAAGTTGGCCACTTTAGCTCCAGCCAAGTTGCCCAAAGAAGTATTTTTTGAGATCCTGAAGTGCCCAAGCTCAGAGAAATCGTAGGTTGTTTTGCAGATAGAACTTGAGCTGAGCTGGATCGATCCGTTGGTTGCCTACCTCAAGGAGGGAGTCCTTCCTAATGATCTGAAAGAAGCTCAAAAACTTAAGAACCAAGCCTCTCGATACATTTTGTACAAGGATGGGTTGTATAAGAGATCGTATTCGCTACCGCTGTTGAGATGTCTCCGACCTTCAGAAGCTGACTTTGCATTATGAAAAGTGTATGAGATAATCTATGAAAGTCATGTAGGAGTCAGATCCCTGTCGTAAAAACTACTTCGACAAGGATACTATTGACTGACCTTATACCATGATTCTATGAAATACGTCAGAAAATATGATCGCTGTCAAAAGAATGTGAGCATACAAAAATGGTCGGCCTCCGAGCTTACTCTGCTAAGTGCATCCTAACCATTTGTGCAGTGGAGAATAGACATACTTGGCCCTTTTCCGACGGCATCCAGGCATACTTAGACTTTGTAATTTTGGCTAAGTATGTCCATTCCTCCAGCTAAAATTATAAAGTCTTCTATAATTTCCATTATCAGTGAGCATACAAAGATGGCCGGCCTCCGAGCTTACTCCGCTAAGTACATCCTGGCCATTTGCACAGTGAAAAATGGACATACTTAGCCTCTAGCCTCGGTAATTTTTGCTAGAGGTTTGGCTTCTACAAAATTCGAACTCCTCCAACAGTCGGACTTCTATGGAAGTCGAACTCCTTTCAGACTCCTCCAATACCTGAGCTTCTACGAAAGTCGAATTCCTTCTGGACTCCCTCAGTAGTCGAGCTTCTACGAAAGCCGAACTCCTTCTGGAAGCCGAACTCCTTCTGGACTCCTCCAGCATTCGGACTTCTACAAAAGTCGAACTCCTCCAGTAGTTGGATACCTATAGAAGCCAAACTCCTGTTGGACCGTTCCTTCAGACGGATTCCTACAGACGATCCCACTATTAAATGGTTACAATTGGCATTTATTAGGACAATCACGAACATCATTCATTAGGACAATTATGATTGTCATTTATTAAGATAATTTATCAAGGACAGTTACGACGATCATTTATCAAGGCAGTTACATCAAGCTCTATTTATAAAAAGGGACTCTTCAGATACGTTTTCTCTAAGCTTTCTTCTCCTTCCCGAAACTCTGCCAAACTCCTCTCTGAGCACTCTATTTTTGTTGGTCAAAAGAGCTAACTTGACCTTCGGAGGGTCCTACTGGAGCCACCACCACCGACTCTGATTGAAACTTTATTTTGCAGATCACCAATGGTGACCTCATCTTTCTCAACTCTAGTTCGATCCGGCATCGAGCAAATTCTGCACCAACAGGAAGTATGGACTTATTCTTATTTGGAGATAAGTAGGGATTGCCCCAAACTAGTTGAACCCCCATGGTCGATTTGAAAATACAAAGAAGAAATAGCTTTTCCAGCCATGGATTGAGGAAGAGAGCCGGTCGATGAACTTTTATCCCGATTGAGAAATAAAAGGGGTTGAGAAAGAAGAGGTGGATGAGAGGTAGGAGAGGAAAGGAGGTTAAAGAGGAAGAGGATGATGGAAGAGTTGATGGATAGGCATCTAATGGGGGCACAAAAGGGGCAAGAGGATTGGATGAAAGAAGAATGGAGCAGCAAGGGGAGAAAGGTGAATGATGGGTAGGTGGGGATGGAGATAGCTGCATGGAAGGAAAAACATAAAGAAAATATAGAGATAGCAAAACATTGCTTTTCATGTGGATGCCCTCATATATTTTTTCTATTGGATTATCTTGGTGTAAGTAAATTTAAGGATTCTATGTAAGTGTCCACATAATTACTTCTATGAGTGAATTATCAAAAATATATATTTTTTTTCCTTTCCTTTGAAGAATTATTTATACGCTTTATCTACAAATAATTTATATATATATTTTAATATTTTCCTTCTTTCTAAGGAACAATATGTTAGCTAAATTATTGATTCTTGTGTTGGATGTTTGCACATAGGTAAAAATTTATATTGATATTTATAAATTAATCAAAAATCTTTTTCATCACAAGTTCTCGAAGAAAGATAGATTGCAATTCTTGAAAAATAAATTTATTTTAAACTTTTTCATGAATATACTCATGCTAAGATGATATATAACACAATTCAGTACCAAACTTTTGTTATAGATATTTCATTATCTATTTATTATTTTTTTAAAAAAATAATATTTTCTATCTAGAGAATAGGTACAAATACCAGTAGTGAGAAAACTTTGCATCAAGTAATTTAGATTTTACAAATACCATTGTGATATACACATGGGTTTATAAAATTTATAAAATATTTTAAAATTTATAAAATACATTGCATAAGTCATAAAAAAATATTTTTATTATTAAAAATTTATAAAATTTTTAAATAACAATAATATCTCTTCCTTCTTTATTACATCTTATAGCCAAATTATATAAAAAATCATAATTTTGACCATAAGATATCATAATATAGTACACGATGTCATAATTATTTTAAAAATAGAGAGATATTTTTATCATTCAAAATTTTAAATAAAAAATAAAATTATAGATATTAAATATGTATCAAAAATTTTTAATGACAAAAATATTTTTTTTATAACTTTTAAAAAATTATAATATCCTATATAGAAAATCATAATTTTATCGTAAGATATTATAATATAGACACTAGATGTCATTATTTTTTTAGAAGAGAAGAAATATTTTTGTCATTTAAAATTTTAAATAAAAAATAAAATTATATGCATTAAATGTATGTTGAAAAGTGGTGGTTATATGGCCCAATCAGATGGGACAATAGTTTTTCTACACTGCATGCAGTGTACAAAAAATTTTTCTAGATGCGGTGCCATTAGTTTTAAAAAATAAATATAATATTTAGGTGTTGTACTTAGAAAAAAATATAATATTTTGGCCTATCATTGTCCATAATTTGTCTTACAAAGTCTTTTTGGGAATTCTTATATCAGGGACTCATTCAACTTGTAAGAAAAATAAATGAAATAATATATATAATAATAATAAATTTAATTAAAATTTTTAAAAAATTTAAAAATAATATTCATATGAAAATAAACTTCTCATGCTCTATGAAAATAAAAATTCATGTGAAATATAAATTTTTAGCTTGTCAATAAAAAATTAAATTATTTTTTAAAAATATTCTAAAATCATGAATAAAATAGAGTAACTTCTTTTCTCTCCAAAAATTTAAATATGTCAATAAAATTCTAAAACTTTAAAAATAACACAATATGTTTATATATATATATATATATATATATATATATAGAGAGAGAGAGAGAGAGATGGTATATATTTCTTTTATATATCAATAATAGGATAGATTTGAGATCGTAGCCTAATAACCTAGGGTGCTAGGGCCTAACGGCTTATTAGACTCTGGCATAATGGCTTGTAGCTCCATCTCTATATAAAGAGATAATAGAAGGACGTTCCAGATAAATTCTACTCTAGAAAATAATTTATGCTCTTGCTTTTTCTTTTTTTCTTTCTTCTACTATTCTCAAGCTCTGGCTGACTTAAGTATTAGAGATTTTTCTGTTGGAAAACTTTTGATAAGAATACATGTGGACTTGTCTTGTAGAATTTTCCTAGGTGATCCAATCATTAGGTCAAAGCTAAGCTTCGAAGTTGGAAAGAGTTTGACCCCAGCAGCAATCTTCTCAAATCGAAGTCTTACAGCAATAGTTTTGTACGAGAGGAAGAGTCTTAGCCGTTCAAAAAAAGAAGATATGGCAAGAACAAAAGTGCACAACTCCTCTATCCCCCGCTGGCAATTTTCTCGCCGCAGTCGAGGTGGTGCCACCCAAATGTTTGCCACCATACAACGCCCCAACAGAAAGGATCTGCAATAGTCTGACATGCTAATCCAATAGGTCTAGATGTTAACCAACATCGTGCAATATCTCCATCAGACGACAATAGCTGTAAGGATCGATTTGCCTCGTGGCTCCCTCTCAACACAGTCGTTAGTCTCGCCTTAAGAGCTTGAAATCAGCCCCCCGACGGACTCTCTATTCCACTCCTAGTCCTTTTCCTCATAGGTCACCATCCCCTCGGAGCCTAAAGAGGGAGAATCAACTGAGGCGATCTCCATCCTCCTTTGATGGAGACTCGACTCCAGGTTATTCTCCACAGCTCAAAAGACATCATGAGAAAAAAGATATCGAGTGAAAATTTTTAGATTTCAAGTGCTGCCTCAACAAGGTTTAGAATGGGAGTCACCACAATAGCAACCGCTGTAGCCAGTGTCCTCAATGTGATCTTCGGTTTCATAGGTTCTAGGGGGCAGAAGACCGAGCAAAGGAGGCGAAGAGACAATGCACCGAGGATGTTTTTTTCTCTGATGATGACCTTCGAGGAGTCTAGACTCCTCATGATGATGTTGTCGTCATATCTCTAACGATAGAAAATTATAATTAAAAAAATTAATTAATAATAGAAGCTCAACTAATATGCTGTTTTATGATGCCTTCTAAAGAATAAAATTGTCTGCTAACCGACTAAGAAAAGTTAATACTTCTTTGGTCAGATTCTCAGGGGATTCCATGGCTATAGAATGGGAGATAACTCTACTAGCGATCGCGAGATAGGAGCCTTGATTTAAAACTATACAACTCATATTCTTTGTCATTCGGATCCTCTCTGCTTACAATGTGATCTTCGGATGACCTGGATTAAATACCTTATGAGCTATAGACTTCACATACCACTTGTTCGTAAGGTTCCCAACTAGGAATGGGATCAAAGAAGTTTGAGAAGACCAAGTGCTTGCTCATCAGTGTTTCTTGGTGATAATAAAGGAAAAGTATTCAGTTGAGACTTTGCCAATTAAGGACCACTGGGATGAGTTAAAAGTAGTCCGAGGTGAATCGATCAGGCTACTTATCGTGGTACTATTTGGGGACAATCCTAATTGAATTGTTCACCTCAGAGCATAGCCGATGGCAGATTTGCAAGATCAGTTGATGACATTCCAAGATATCTTCACCTAGTCAGCATTCAAAATGCCAGGTATATCCTTTGACATTATTGTTCATAGGTTGAACTTGGACCCAAACCATCTTCCAGTTTGACAGAAGAAGAGAGAAGCTTTGTCCCCGAGCAACAATGCATAATTGAGGAGAAAGCCGACAAACTCTTGATGGCAGGATTCATCTAAGAAGTCCATTATCTAGAGTGGATCATCAACATCATCATGGTGAAGAAGGAATATGGTAAATAGAGAATCTGCATCGACTATACCAAGATCAATATAAAGCATGCCCGAAGGATAACTTTCTCTCCTAAGAATCAACCAGCTTGTAGATGCCACCTTGAGACATGACTTTTAAGCTTCATGGATACATTTTCAGCTACAACCAAATTTAGATGGCTTCTAAAGATGAGGAGAAGACTGTATTCATAATCGATAAAGATTTATACTGTTATAAAATGATGCCTTTTGAGTTGAAAAATATAGGAGGCACATACCAACGCCTCATTAATATGGGGTTCAAACAACAGATTAGATGCAACATGAAAGTTTATATCAATGATATGCTAATCAAGAACATTGAGGCTGATCGGCATATTACCAATCTAGATAAAGCATTTAGTGATCTAAGACGAAACTAAATGAAGCTCAACTCTAATAAATACACTTTTAGCGTAACCACAGGCAAGTTTTTAGGATTCATGGTGACCAAGAATGAGATCAAGACAAATCTAAAAAAATTCGAGCACTGATAGAGATAAAGCACCTAAGAAAAAAGAGAGACGTGCAACAATTGATGGATCACATAGCTGCCCTTAGTTGGTTCATATCTAGATCGCGAAGAAGTGCCTCCCCTTCTTCAAAATTCTCAAGCAAATGAAGAGCTTTGAGTGGTTGAAAGAATGTCGAGCAATATTCAATGAGGTCAAGCGGTACCTCAGATCGCTCCCACTACTCTCTCCAAGCCAATGATAGTGAGTATTTGTATTTGTAGTTAGCAGTCTTACCTATTGTTGTTAGTTTGGTGCTCATCCTAAGAAATGCTAGGAGCTAAAAGCCAATCTACAATACTAACAAGCTCCTCTAGAATGGAGAGACGAGATACTCCAAAGTCGAGAAGATAATCTATGCACTCGTCACTACTGCACGATGGCTCCGAACATACTTCCTAGCCCACTCAATGGTCGTCTTGACGGATCAACCCTTAAAAGTGATTCTCCAAAGGCTCGACACTTTAGGATGGATGGCAAAATGGATAATTGAGCTTGGAGAATACAATGTCCACTATCATCCTTGGCCAACAATGAAAGCTTAGGTTCTCGTCGACTGCATAATGGAATATACTATACTAGACGAGGAATCTACTTCGGCACCTTCCAAAGAGATAGAACTTTCTTGTTGGATCCTCAATGTAGATGGAGCCTCAAATTCTCAAGGATGTGGAGCCAAGCTCATTCTTACAAATCCAGAAAGCACTATGATGGAGTACGCTCTTTGGTTCGACTTTAGTTCATCCAACAACGAGATCGAGTATGAAGCATTAATGATTGTAGGTCTTAGCATCCTTAGGATAAAGGACCTAAAGGTTTTCACTGACTCATAGATGGTTATCAGATAAATCCAAGGAGAATATAGGGCCCGGGACTAAAGATGGCTTGATATCTACAAAAGAAATGGCTTTTCAAAATTCGGAGGTACAACAGATACCTACATCGAAGAATGTCCGAGCATATACATTGTCTCATCATGTCACCTTCAGATGCCCTGATCTCAATAGATGAGTCTTCATCAAGCATCTATAAAAACTAAGTATCAAAAAAGAACTGGCCATCTTGTAGGTTGGCCATAAATAAAGCTGGATGGATCCTTTGATCAGCTACCTTCTTGATGGTGTTTTGCAGACCAATTCTATTGAGGCTCGAAGGATCAAGCGGCAAGCCCATAATTATGTTTAATAGAAGGGCGACTCTACAAAGAGTCATTCTCATTGCCTTTCCTTCGATATCTGTGGCCAACCAAAGCAGATTATGTGCTTCGAGAGTTCTACAAAGGGATATGTGAAAATTATTTTGGGGGTAGATCATTGGCCTACAAAATAATCCAATAAGGATTTTTTGACCAACCTTATAGCAGGATATGGTCGACCTCATCAAGAAATGTGAACAATGCCAAAAGTACACCAATATCTAAGGAATGCTGGCAATCAAGCTTACCAATCATCTCCTCTGGCCCTTCATCATTTGGAGAATTGACATCCTTGGACCATTCCCATAAGCAACTGGTCAAAGAAAGCTTTCAATCATTGTAATTAATTATTTCATGAAGTGGGAGGCGGTCGAGCCCTTGGCTCCACTGAGAAGAAAGTCCAGGACTTTATCTAAAAATCTATTACTTGCAGGTTCAGATTGCCGCGAGCCATCATCACCAACAATAGGCAATTCGACAATCCAAAGTTTAAGAATTTTATTTTGAGTTACACATTGGCTATAGGCTCATGTAGATTGGCCACCCACAGTCACATGGAGAAATCAAGGTGACAAATTATACGATCTTATAATGATTGAAGTCGAGGCTCGATCAAGATAAAGGACTCTAGATTGAAGAACTCTATAGTGTGCTCTAGGCCATCGGATGACTCTCTATACTCCTATCAAGAAAATAACAGTCAACCTCACCTTCAACATCAAAGTGGTCATTCCCATTGAGATTGAAATGCTAATGACTAAGATGGTGCACTGCAACAAGCAGGAGATCCAAGTTAACTCTGAGCGAATCTTGACTTGCTTAAAGAAACTAAAGAATGAGCTCTAGTTCGGATGGTATCGTGCCAACAATGAGTAGCTTGCTACTACAAAGAGTGGTTAGGTCAAAGATATTCTAACCAAGAGACCTTATCCTTCATCGAGCTGAGGTATCTAAACCAATAGAGCAAGGCAAAGTAGCTTCAAACTGGGATGGGCTTTATAAGATTACCAAAGTCATCAAACTTAGAGTCAATAAAATTGAAGGCTTTGATGAAACTCCAATTCACTATAAGAAAATAATAATTTTACGATTGATTTTTTGATCGAATTTTTTGGTTGAAATTTGCGACCAAAATTTTTTACTATCAATTTTGTGACTAAAATTTTTTACGATCGATTTTGTGA
>QRFJ01000100.1:2628499-2753638 GCA_006176705.1 Cocos nucifera | reverse complement strand
ATGGAATGGCGCCTTATCTTCTTTCTATAAATATTTTTGAGAAACTATCTCGACCTATTGGTGAAGCTCAAAAATATGCACAAGTGGAAGAAGTCTGGACTGCATGAAAGTAGGCTGAAGGAAAGAAGATCTCTAGTAAGAAGCAAAGTCGAGAGAAAGCCTTATACAGTCTAAGCGGAAGGAGAGTCCTAGTCATTGAATAGCTCCAAGCCAAGGAGTCCTCCTTGATAGTTCAACAATTACACTCCATGTCTACTCCTCAAACCCAAATCTTGATGAAAATTGAGGGTCAGAGGTATTTTCAGAGATCTTAACTGATGAAGGCTCCACCGATAAAGAGGAGCAAGAAAAAGTATTGCTGCTTCCACCATGAAGATCATGACATAAAGGAATGCCTCCAGCTCAAAAATAATATTGAAGCCTTGATTTGAAGAAGTTACCATGGTAAGCATGTTCGGGAGCAATAGGACCGAGCACCTGAAGAGCCATCTTGGTGCCAATTCGATGAGGAGAACAACAGCAACCGACCACGGCTAGTGTCATCAATACAATCTTCGATTTCACAAATGATAGAAAGGCAAAAGTCCTAATCAAGAATGTACTATCAATAAGTTGAATGTTCATTGATTATATCAATAAAAATGTTCTCTTTGTGCTTTGATGCAAGTTTCTCGTTAAAGTGACTAAGTACTCGATTGATGTTGGCCATGGCCGACCACAAATAAAATCATAAAAAAATGATCAAAGATAGCATAAGAATACACCTGAGACAACTAAGCTGAGCCTCGATCCTCAAGGAGAAGCAATCAAATGTAGGCTGTGGTCTAGACCCCGATGACTAGGTTGAAATGCCTAACCTCATGGAGATATCTCAGCTATGACTAAGACCTCCAAATCAGTAATCAACAAAAGATCGATCATAAGAAAATATCCTGATCGAAGTTAGGATCTCTATAAAAGACCTCTTTGGGATCTTCCCAAGCATCCTATTGGTGATCAGATTAAGATGACGATAACAACTTGACAAAAATATTATCATGGATCGACTTTATATCGACTTCAGATAAAACCACATCAGGATATTCTTGAGCATCCTATTGGTAATTGAATTAAGATGATGATAGTGACTTGACAAAAATATTTTCATAGATCGACTTCGTATCAACTTCGGATGAAATCTCATCAAGAACTTCCCAAGTATCCCATTGATGATCGGATTAAAATGATGATAACGACTTGGCAAAAATATTACCACATATCGATTTTATATTGACTTTGGATGAAACCTTGTCGAATCATCCTAAGTACCCAATTGGTGATCAGTTTAAGATGACAACAATAAGTTGGCAAAAATATTACTATGGATTGACTTCATATCAACTTCGGATAAAATTTCATCGGGATCTTCTCAAGTACCCCATTAGTGATCGGGTTAAGACGATGATGACAACTTGACAAAATATTGCCAAGGATCGACTTCATATTGACTTTAGATGAAACCTTATTGGGATCTTCTTGAGTATCTCATTGGTGATTGAGTTAAGATAACGATAATGGCTTGGTAAAAATATTGCCATAGATTAACTTCATAAAGACTTTGGATGAAACCATGTCGGGATCTTTTCGAGCACCCTATTGGTGATTGGGTTAAGATGATAATAATAATTTGACAAAAATATTATCATGGATCGACTTCGTATTACTTCGAATGAAACCTTGTTGAGATTTTCTCAAGTACCCCATTGATGATCGGGTCAAGATAACCACAATGACTGGATAAGATTTGTTGCCAAGGAGCGGCTTTGGATATTACAACTTTGGATATAATGGCTTCAAACCTAGGTTCGAATCAAAAACTCTTATACCACTAGCTCAGTTTATTGACTGAGCGATGACCACATTGGCTAGATAGACGACTAACCCAAAGATGAATTATTCAACTAAGAGACATATGGGAAAATAATTCATTTCATTAAAAGAAGGTTTGTTATAGAACTTCACTACAAATAAAAAGAAAAGCAAGGTCAGTTAAGGTCCTCGAGAATAAGCTCAGTGGTAGGAATGGCCACTTGCTCGACGGGGCCCTGGATGGTGACCACGGGCTTGGAAGCAAAAGCTTTGGTAGGCCCATCCTTGTCAGTGTCATCAAGTTCATCCTCATCATTGTCCACAGGTTGGAGACTGGTAGGATCAAGCTTCGGGAGCATCCAACTCACGCGCTTCTTGCAGGCTTGGAAGTCGCACTTATAGGCTACTGAAGAGTCCTTAGCAAACTCATTCTTGAAGTCTTCCGAGGCCTTGAACTTATCGATGGCCTTAAGCTTGGTCTCGACGACGGCCTTCACCTTTTCTTCCTTGGCTCGGGCCTTAACAAGTTGCACCTTGTCCTTGGCAGCCTTGATCACTGCCTCCTTAAGCTCCAGGGCTTCTTTTGTTTCAGCCACCTTCCACTGGTGCACCTCGGTGGCTCCACGTTTGATGGCCAGGACACCCTCCAAGGCCTCAACTTTCTTCCGAGTGGTCAGGTGTTAGATATGTGTGCCCTAGAAGCTAGAATTGGCTAACACTTGTAATACACATTTAAGGGCAATATTATAATTTTGATTATAAATAATAAAATAGATTATTTTTCATAGTGTGTATATGAAAGTTTCTGTGATACATCCTTTGAGTTAATGGTAATGATAGTTCATATTTTCAAAAGTTGAAAATTTAAAACATGAATTTTCATTATTAACTCATAAAATGCTTTCGACTGTAGCATCATCATGAGGATGGTGATTGATCTGGAAGGTTGGTGTACGATCACTTTTTTAAGATAGATGAGTCTTGAGTCTATGGTATAAAGACACCGGAGTGCGAGTATAGGTACTCGCTAGAGAATGAGGGCACTGAGCGTGACCACCTCGAGCAGTCATAAGAAAGTCTACCTTCTCATCAATGACTGATTCGAAGCTGCAGTGGTGTGTCTGATTCTTTGACCTAAGGTGCATTGGTAGTTCACCTTGAGGATGTTATAGTTTGACTATACTATAACTCGATCTCCTAACCATTCAGAATTTTGATGTGCATATTGGCTATAGCATATTTATTGTAGAAATTGGATTGCACCAATAGAAGATCTATCTTCCTCGGTAGATGAGGAGCTGCCCTATGATGATCATGAGAATTAAGTCCATAAATCCATGGCCATGGTAGAGTGAAATAATAGAAAGAGTTTCTATTAGGATTTTCACATTGGACTTGAATCGAATGATTAATTCATATGACGAAAATTAGGGTTTGATGAGATCATCTTAACCCTAATCCGATCGAAGTTCAAGATAGAGGAACTTAATCACATAGATAACTACACTAAGAGGTTCATTTTCAGTTCTGATGGATTGCCACCATATGCTGCTAGGTATCACTGATAAATTTTGGGAGCAATTAGAATAATTTAGATGATCGATCATACTAGTTATCTGAATCAGAAAAGTTCTGATCCATCGGAGGGTGTTTCGATTGTTAGATATATGTGCCCTAGAAGCCAAAATTGGCTGACACTTATAATATATTTCTAGGAGCAAAATTATAATTTTGACTATAATGAATAAAATGGATTATTTTCTATCACATATGTGTATTTAGTGTCTGTGATACATCCTTTGAGTTAATGGTAATGATAATTCATATTTTCAAGAGTTGAAAATTTAAGACATGAATAATCATTGTTAACTCATAAAATGCTCCGGACCATAGGATCATCAGAGATGTGATTGATCTGGAAGGTTGGTGACAATCACTTCTCTTTAGAGATGAGTCTTGATCTGTCTACGGTGTGGGAGCCACCGAAAGCGAGAGTACAGATACTAAGTTTAGAGAACGCGGGCACTGAGCGTGATCCTTCGAGTAGTCATTAGAAGTCTACCTTCTCCATCAATTGACTGACTCGATGCTGCATGTAGTTGGTGTCTGTTCTTTGACCTGAGGTGCATCCGGCAGTTCACCTTGAGGGTGTTATAGTTTAACTACACCCATACTCCGATCTCCTACCAATGAAATCCTGACGTGTAATGTTGGCTATAGCATGTTCATTTGTACGGAATGGATTGATCAAGATGGAACTATTATCTCGGTGGTAGAGGACAGCTCACTATGAAGATCATGAGAATCAGTCCAAAAATCATGGCCATGTAAAGTTGAAATAATAGAAAGAGTTTCCTTTTAGATTTTCACATGGACTTGAATCGAATGATTACATATATGACAGAGACTAGGGGTTTGACGAGTTCACCTAAACCTAATCTGATCGGAGCTAAGATAGAAAACTGAATCACATAGGTAGCTGCACCAAAAGAAGGTTCGAGATTCAGCTCTGATGGATTCACCCATATACTGCTAGGTGTCACTGGATGGATTTGGGAGTAATTAGAATGATTATTAGATGATCGATCATCTAGCTATTCGAATCAGAAAATTCTGATCCATCGAAAAGGAGTTTCGGATGAATGTCCGATGATAAGAATCGTGAACAATTATCCCATACCACATACAAAACTGGAACCTAACTGAATTACACAAATAAGGATTTGAATCTGGTGATCATATTGCAACTGATCTAGTTCAATTGAATCTAAATAAGATTCAATTAGATTCCAAGAAATCGTGCCTACGACTCGATTGAACCTAACGTTCTTCCTTTTGGTATCATAATAGTTGTCCTTATCTGAGCCAAAGGATTTGTGCTCAATCAATTAGGCCTTCATATGGTCTGACTGAGTTGTCAAAGTCAGAATAAAGGTTGTCTTAATTTTTGTAATAACATTACTTGCCATTTTTGGTCCACTGCCATTTCTTGTTGCTTCGGACTTTGTCAAAAAGTCTATCTTTGACTGGTCAAACGTTGACCATTGACACTTTGATTTTGAGACCACATGTCCATGCACCTATTGGAGAGTTGTGGAGTCTCTATGATGCGGGATGAGTAATAAACCCTAGATCTAAGATGCATGCAATCCTATATTTAGATCAGCATGAAGAATCACTATAAGCAATCAAAATTAAATAAACATAGAAACTACAGCAAATGCAAAAATTATGCACAAGTTATTTTACTAAGATTAAAATTAAACCAAAAAAAAAAATCCAGCACACGCCATCAAAGTTCTATTCTAGTTGGATCGGAGGTCGTTAAGGAACCACCTCATTTTTAGATTAGGGCTTTGCTCTTAATGATTCTTAAATAGTTCAAACAAAAAATAGGTCCTTGTGCAGCTAATAATGATTTGTTAGAACTTTCTCGAAAGGAAAAACCTCACCTAGCATGAGATTTTGCACAATCTAGAGGAAGAGACCAATACAGTAGGATTCGTAGGGAGCCATGGGAGTTAGACGTCAAAAGAGATTGCCTCATCTTCAGATCTAGTTTGTAAGCCCGTAGGAGAAATTTGATTGCTCTAATTTTCTTTATCTTCAAGAAAAAGGCGTTGATACTAGGGTAGGGATTAGAGGATATGGGAGAAGAGATAGGAAGGGAGGAGAGGGAGGAAGAAGGAGAAGGAAGAGCATGGAGAAGGGAGAGACACACTAAAGTTTTCTTATTCCTAAAAATAATCTGTGTACAACCAAAAGATCGGTGGAAATAAAAAGAGAGAGGACGCCCAACAAACTTCATAACTTGCTTCGAAGATCATGCCCTAGGATGCATACGTGAAGTAAATCCTTTCTTGACATGTATGAAATTTGATAAGAAAAGAAAGGGGGCGACACTCTTATAACTCAAACTCATAGGATCCAAATACATTAGACTCTACCACATGACTCATGACTCAAATAACTCAATCAATGATCAAGCCAAATACATAAGATGAAACCAAGACTCATGACTCATGACTCAAAACAACTCAATTGATGATCAAACCCAATATAAAAAAGGTGCTGATGAAGGCAATGGCCATAATCTGCTGGAGCTTCCTGGATGAAGGTGGCGGCTATGATCTGCTAGTGCTTCCTAGATAAAGATGATGGCTATAATCTGCTCTGATGAATGTGGTGTTTCCACCAATTTCTTTGGAAGGGAAAGAACTCAACCCTATCGAGTCTGGGTCTACTCGGCCCTGGTGATACTCAAGTAGCTCTGGATCGATCCTCTATAGCTCCTCCTAAGTAATCCATGAATCTTCTAACTCGAGCCTTCCTTGCCATTGAAACAAGTAGTGGCGGTAGTCTCATCTCCTAGTGGACATGGTCTGCTCATCCAGAATGTGCTTGATTGTATCATGTTTTTTATTTACTTTGGCTTAAGGACACTCGGGTGGGGGTTCACTCTCAAAAGAAGGGACATACTCAAAGGGATCACTAGGTATGATTATTAGTTCTTTGTATGCTACTAGATCAGAAATATTAAAAGTAGAGCCAAAATCATAATCAGCAGATAGGTCAATAACATATGCATTTGACCCAATTTTTTTAAAAGTTTTGAAGGGGCCTACTCCACAAGCATGTAACTTCCTAATAGCTCTTGAGGAAAATTATTCTGGTCTAATTCTAATCATAACATAATCACCCTCAGCAAATTTCTTAACTCGTCTGTGTGAATCTGCTAGCCATTTATAATTTTGATTACTTATGTTAATTTTCTCACTAATCTATTTATGCAGACTTCTAATATGCTCGATAAAGAAAGATGCATACTTAGACACTCTAGCATGAACTGGTAATAGAATTAAGCCTATAGGTTTTGGGGGATAGTAGCCATGCACAACCTCGAATGGACTCATGCCTATGGATCTATTTACCAAACTATTATATGCAAACTCGGCTTGGGGTAAAAGTAAATCCCAGTTTTCAATATGCTCTCCAACTAAACTCCTATTTACAACTTCAGTCTGACCATTAGTTTGTAGGTGATATGCACTAGAAAAATTTAATTTGGTTTCCAACATGTGCCACAAAGTTTTTCAGAAATAACTTATAAATTTCACATCCCTATCTGAGACAATAGTTTTAGGCAAACCATGTAATCTCATAATCTCATCTAGAACTACCAGGCAACTCTAGAGGCGTCTGACGTATTAGGGCACGATAAGAAATGGACCATCTTAGAAAATCGATTTACTACCACACATATCGAATCATTCTTCTTAGCTGTACATGGCAAATCCAAGACAAAGTCCATGCTCATGTCTTGCCAAGGACAGTCAGGAATGGGTAGAGGGGTGTAAAGACCGATGTTTTGTTTATGTTGCTTTCCTATGGTGCAAGTCCTGCAATGGACAACGATACGGGCAACATCATGCTTCAGACTCAGCTAGAAAAATTGGTTTTTTATTACCTTAATGGTCTTATTTCTACCAAAATATCCAGACAAACCTCCCGCGTGTATTTTTCATACTAAAAAATCTCGAATAGAAGTACGTGGAATACACAACTTATTATTTTTAAAGAGGTAGCCATCCTAAAAAGTAAACTCACTATACTCTCTAGACGGTCCTTTTCCAAGTGCGGTAATAACATCACCAAAATTGGGGCAATTCTTGTAATCCTCTTTAAGCTTCTCAAAGCCTACTACTTCAATACTTACTGTCAATAAGAGGACTACTCTACGAGAGAGTGCATCAGTAGCTCAATTTTCTACCCAGTCTTGTGCTTTAACACGAAGGTGTAGGCTTGTAAAAATTCAACCCACTTTCCATGCCTAAAATTTAATTTTCTTTAAGAACTGAGGAACCTAAGGGCTTCATGATTTGAGTACAAGATAAATTTTTGTGGTAGCAGATAGTATCTCCAATGTCTAAGGGCTTGTATGATAGCATAGAGTTCTTTATCATAGGTGGAATATATGCACTTGGATTCATTTAGCTTTTCACTAAAATAAGCCATAGGATATCCTTCCTGACTCAAAACTTCACCAATTTCTACTCCTGATGCACTCCTGATGCATCACAAGCCACCTCAAAGATCTTTGAAAAATCAAGCAGATGCAGTACAGGAGCTGGTGAAGGAAATAGATCTAGGATTTCATGATCAGATTTTGAAACTTTTCAAAAACACGCAAATGAAAGAGATGAACTAATCGTATTAATTCATTGATAATACATAAAAAGTCCTAGATCTAGGATCTTATCATATGATCTAAGCATGCTATTAAAACTAAAATTAAGAGACAAGAAAATATGATGTTGATCACATCAACATCAGAACTATGCTTAATCAAATCTAGATAAAAAAAAGAAGATCGTATCATCCTTATCTTTGTAAGTTAGATTCTTTAACTTACTGATCCAAGACTAAGGTTGTCGCTCTGAGCTACACACGTATCCGATCTCTATAGGATATTTAGATAAGGCTCTGATCTAAGATCTAAAATTTGATAATAGGAAATCAGCACAACATGCTAGTACTGTGCTGATCCTTCTTTGATGGCTCATCTGGAATCTCCTTCAATCCTTGGACCCTCCAATATTCAAAAAAAGAAAAAAGAGATTTGTAAAAGGATTCACCTCTCAAAATCTCACAAAAGAAGGATGAAGGGATCAAGAAAAAACCCTAGAGAAAAACCCTTTCTTCCCCCTTCTTTTTCTCTCATCAGGACACTATAGTTTGTGTCTCAATGAAGCATCACACCCCGATCTTCCTTGCACCCAAGCTTCCCACATCCCAAACCTCTCTCAGATCTAAAGCCTGTAAAAAACTCATGCCCTAACTTTCTTTAAATAGAGAGTTATGATAGAATTCTTGTCTAGGTCAAATACCTAGAAAGGAAGGTCCAAATTGAGCAAGGATTAGGGTTTCCAACTCTTGGACGTCCCCTCCTTTTTTTTTCATGGACTCTAGAGAATATGTGCAAATAAATATTTTATTTTTTATAAAAAAATCAAAGAAAATCAAGTGGTTTGGTGCCTCAACAAAATAAGGAAAGATGATATGTCAAACTCTATTCAATAAAGATCTAGGTTAAAACAACTTATTTATTTTGACCTATTCCACAACTAATTTTTTTCTAAAATGATCGAAGACATAAAAAGAGTATGGATACTCTCTAAAAATAAAATTTTCCATAAAATTCTAAAAAAATTGGTGTGAGGGGCATAAAAAGCAAGGTGGCGCAAGATGAAAAAATTCTAGTCACACTAGGACTTCTAGTTTTGACTTAGTCCAACTTATTATTTGAACCTAATTAAATCAAAACTAATGCAACTCAATTAGAAATGATCTTAGTTCAATTAAGAGCCTAATTAAATTAGATTAAATTAAATTTAAATCTAATTTATTTTTAATTAAATTAAAAATTAGGTGCATATAAGTCCTAATTGAATAGAAACTTGTTCTTTCTTGCAATTGACTCATCCAATAAATCAATTGAACTTAATCCAATCAAGTCCAAATCAAATCTAATCAAATCATATTTAATTAAACTTAATCTCAGTCCTCTGACTTAATTAAATTAAGTTAATTAATAATTTAATTGCTAATCGATCCTCCAATAATACTTATACTAGGTCAAACATCAATCTTATTGATTGTTTGACCTTAGAATAATTCTAAATCGTTGATCAACCATCCGAACAGATCGAGACCATTTATGTGTATGACTCCATAGATTCAAACCTAAGTTGATAGTATAAAAATAAATTTTTATACCAATCAAAGTGACCATCTAGCAATAATATCCGATGGCCAGATAGGTCGAATGTATAAAACAACATTCTTAGAACTCATATGGATATAGTTTCCATATAATTTATCCTCTTGACCTTAATGCTCATAGGACGACTTAGAATTTAACTATCAATCCTGATTAAGTCATCCATATTATATTTAAAAATACTAAATCCATCTCATGAATTATTCTGATCAAGATTTTGCTAAATTGAAATACAGTGATGCATTTTCTCCAAACCCATGGAGTGGTCAATCCCATCTTGATCACACACCGATTTTATAAGTACTTGACTATGTCTAAAAATCTTTCATCATTGAATTAAAAATTCAGATAGTTCGGTACTAAAGCATAGTAAGTTGCTTGTAAGCCACCATGATGATCTCAGATTTAAGGGACACTTATATCCATATCCCATCAGAGCAATTCTTGATAGCAGAATGCTCTGAAGTTGATCATGTTCAGTGATAATAAACCTTTGTATCTCATCTATATGCTATACCAGTATCTCTACACTCCTTGATTAAGAGGATAACCAATTTATATAATATACAACGATCTATACTCGATAAACATTATTGTTCTGATTAATAACTTATCATTTGATCATGAACAGCTTGAGGACTAATCGATAAATTTTTTCTTTATCAAAACTAAATAGTCTTAAGAACTTCATCACGATAAAAAAGTTCATTAGAAGATGTAGACTTTATGATAAAAATATTAAAATATTATTTTATCATTAATAAATTATTTATAAATATAAAATAGTACAATCGTCAATAGGTTAATGATTGACTTTGAAATATAATTTTCAACAACTCTCACTTATCCTAAAGCCACTTGGTACAGTATCTAATACCCATCTTCGACTTATGATTATCGAACTTCTTTACTGTCAGGACTTTAGTGAAGAGATCGATCAGATTCTCTTTTCTATCGATCTTCTGAAGGTCGACGTCATCGCGATCCATGATCTTCCAGATTAGATGGTAGTGATGTAGTATGTACTTCATTCGCTGGTATGCCTTTGGTTCCTTCTCTTGAGCAATGGCACCAGTGATGTCGTAGTAGAACAGAATCAGAGCATCAAAAGAGGATGCTACTTTGAGTTCAACGATGAAATTTTTCAGCCACACAGCTTTTTTTGCGACATTTGATACTATGATGTACTCTGTCTCGTAAATAGAGTCTGTCATAGTATGTTGCTTGAAATTCTTCCTACATATGGCTCTACCATTTAGGATAAAGATATAATTCGATATGCTTTTGCTGTCATCATGGTCAGATTGAAAGCTAGAGTCTATAAATTCTACTAATTTTAAATCTGACTCACCATAGATCAATCACTGGTTCTTAGTATTTCTCAAATACTTAAGGATGATTTTCACTACTTTCTAGTGGTTCTCTTCTGAATCAGATTGGTATCTACTCACTACTCCTAGTAAGTATGTCACATCTAGTCTCGTATATGTCATAGTATACATGATAGATCCCACCATCGAAGTATATGAAATTCTACTCATACGCTTTCTCTCTTTAGAAGTTGTCGGACAATCCTTCTTGAAGAAAGAAATTCCATGGTCTATCGAAAGATAGCCCTTTTTTAATTTTTCATGCTAAACCTCTTCATTATAGTTTCTATATACGTGGACTAGAATAATCTAAGTATCCTCTTAGATCTATCACTATAGATCTTCATTCCTAAAATACAGGATGCTTCATCCAAGTCTTTCATGGAGAACTAAGATGACAGCCAAACTTTTATTTCTTATAGTGCAGGCACATCATTCTTGATTAAGAGAATGTCATCCACATACAAGATAAGAAATACTACTGTAGGATCATTAATCCACTTGTAAATGCAAAACTCTTCTTTGTTCTTAACGAAATCATACATTATGATCACCTTATCGAAATGCATGTTCCAACTCTGAGATGCTTGCTTCAAACTATAAATAGATCTTTAAAGCTTGCACACCTTGGACTCATCTATGGATGTGAACTCCTCAGGTTATATTATATACACCTCTTCGATCAGCTATCCATTCAAAAAAAATGTCTTCATATCCATCTGCTAGATCTCATAGTCCAGATGGGTAGCTATTGCAAGTATTATCCGAATGAATTTGAGCATTACTATAGGAAAGAACGTCTCATCATAGTTAATACCATAATGTTGACGATACTCCTTGGCAATCAGATGGACTTTATAAATCTCCACCTTCTCATCTATATCTTTTTTTCTCTTGAGGACCCACTTACACTTAATAGATTTAACCCCTTCGAATGAATCAACCAATGTCCACACATCGTTGACCTTCATGGATTCCATCTCGAATTTCATGGTCTGAAGTCATTTCTCAAAATCAGGTCTTTGTATTGCATTCATATAGATGATTGGATCTTCATCGTTCTCATCCAGTTTGATAGGATCACCATCCTAGACCAAGAAACCATAGTATCTATCTAGCTGAGGAAGTACTCTATCGGATCGCCTTAATGGTGTAGGTACACTAGGCTTCAGATTTGATCTAATCAAATTCAGTTTAGGTTCAACTACTGGTATAGGCTTTTCTACCTGTTGAACTTTCTCAAGTTTAACTTTAGAAGCAATAGTTTCTTCACCAAAGAACTTCTTTTCTAAAAAGATTGTCCTATTGCTGATGAACACTTTTTGTTCTTCAGCATGATAAAAATAATAACTTCTAGTTTCCTCGAGGTATCCTATAAATACACACTTATCAGATTGGGGTTCAAGTTTATCTGTGTGCAACCGTTTGACATAAATCGGACAACTCCAAATCCGAAGGTAAGAGAGTATAGGCCTACGTCTAGTCCATATCTCATATGAAGTTTTTGCAATAGATTTACTTGGTATATTGTTCAATATAAAATATGCAGTCTTAAGAGTATAACCTTAAAATGAAATAGACAGACTAGCAAATCCTATCATGGATCAAATCATGTCCAATAAGATTCAAATTCTTCTTTTTGATACACCATTATACTATGGTGTCTCTAGAGGAGTCCACTATGAGAGAATCTCATTCTCTCCTAGATATGCTAAAAATTCACTAAATAGGTATTCACCTCTTTGATCTGATCAAAAAATTTTAATATATTTTTTAGTTTATTTTTCTACTTCATTTCGGAATCATTTGAATATTTTAAATGAATCTGACTTGTATTTTGTCAGATAGACATATTCATATCTGAGTAGGTCATCTGTGAAAATGATGAAGTAAAAATATCTATTTCTAGCACTTATTTTCATAGGTTCATATACATCAATATGTACTAGACCTAAGAGCTCAGTGGCTCTTTCATCTTTTTTAGTAAAATATGACTTGATCATTTTTTTAAGAAAATAGGACTCACAGGTTGGAAGTGATTTACAATCACTAATTTCGAGGATTTTCTCTTGAGTCAATCTATTTATTCTGTTCTTGTTAATGTGATCCAACCTACAGTGCCATAGGTAAATATCAAAGATATTATCTAATTTAGGACATTTTTTAGAAGTATACATTACACTCATAGGCTATGATAAAATGTAAATATCATTTCTTTATTATTCTTGCATTATCATAATATCATTCATAATGATATCATAATAATCTTTCTTTATTGATAAATAATAATCATTTTTGATCAAAAGACCAACAGAGATTATATTCATCAAAAAAGGAGGATAATAACGATATTCATTTAAAGAAATGATATTAATATTGAAAATAAGCTAAATTATTTTCATAGCTAGAACTGAAATAGATCTTCCATCTCCAACATTCAGGAATCACTCATTATTTTTAAATTTTTTACTAACGTAAAGTTCTTATAATGAATTGCAAATATGAACTGAACTTTCGGTATCCAATATCCAAATAGTAGTATCACAAATAAAAAAATTATAAGGTATTATCATATAACATCCTTGATTAGCAACTTCTTGCTTTTTTCTCTTGTTCAGTCTATTGGGGTTACGAAAAAGAAGGTGCTGAGGATAGTTCCTCTTTCAGTGCTTCTGCTTCTTATGGTAGAAGCACTCTACCTGATCTAGGTTAGTCTTAAATTTTTTGTTTAGACTAAGCATAGAAGCTCTAGCACGAACCTCTTCATGCTATTGAACAATGTTCAACTTTCGATACTTATTATCAAAGTTAGATCCTATAAGTATATCACTGTCTTACAATGAATGGAGTAACTATGGTTTAGCCTTAACTGCACAAAGGAGAACCAAAAGTCTAATTAGTAAATGATTTATCAAACCTAAAGATTTGAACTTTAATCAAAAGATTCTTCCACTATTTTATTCGAATTGATAGCCTCTACCTTTAATTTAAGGAATTATCTTAATTTCTTAGTGGGTACTAGAATCCATACAAACTGCATATGAGCTCGAGAAAACCTCTGGCTAACCTATGTGCATCTATGGGTAAGTTTTAATTAATTATTTCTATAAATAATTTTTACTATTAAATTTTGCCTTAGATATTTTTCAGTAGACTAGGGTCTCCACTGAAAGTTTTGGTTAGGTCCAACCATTAATATGATTGAGTTCGATGCATCAAATGAATGATGATCAAGCCCGAGGAAAGCTTTAGCTAACCTGATCGTCATTTAGAGAGTGCGACCTAATCATCATATGATGAATGATAATTCTAATATCTTGATGAACATCAGGCGTAAGGTGCCTTTAATGTCCAGTCAAACTATTGGATCCACTACCATCCATCTTAATGGGAGGCTATGATCTAGTTATCATCATAATTATTTTATTTTAGAAATCTAATAATTTTAAAAAATTTTATTAATTTAATTTAAAGAAGAGAGTTAGATGAACTAGCTAATCATGATTCTCCCATTGACTTCACCAAATCAGATTAAGGAAGACCATTGATAGACTGGTCTAGGAGTACCTAAATCAGTCACACTGATTTACCTAGCTGACATGGATTAAGTCAAATTGTTAAGTGATCGGGTCAAAATATAATTTTATCAAGAAGGCTAGGTAAGTAAGATCGGTGAGAGGGTCTGCCAAAGCTTGCCTTAGACACCATCAAAAATAGTCAAGTAAGCAGGCTGCTAATTAAAGATCATCAATTTGGATTGCCAGACTTATCTTAAATACCAACTGGTTAATTAATTTTGATTAGATCAATCTAATAGTTCGTACTAGACCGTATAGCCAAGAATCAAGTCCATCTTGGTTCTCATTAAAGACATAGATTTGATCAACTACAACTATTATAATTGATCTAGAGAATTCTTGATCTAATCTAAGGCAACTATTGATTAGATTTGGTTAATTCTCTAATTAAGTTGATTCTTTAATCTAACCTTAGGTCTAACCCAATTAATGGACCTAATTCATACTAATCCATTAACCCAAATGTTATGATTTATGTCTTAAGATCTTCAATTCACAATTCTAGATCCTAATCAAAATAACTCTTAATTCTTAATTAAGTTTTGAGCTGAGGGTTAGGATTCAGTATTTTGAAAATAATTTTTATGTTTATAAAATATTTTTACAATATTGTTCTACTAACTAGTTGCATATTTGATTCATAATCAATATGCAAATAATAAAAACATGAATCTACTTTAGATCTAATCTAAACATATTCATGTAATTCAAGATTAAAATAATTTTAATACTAATCTATCATAAATTATCTTAGATCAAATCTAACATATTTATGATGATTAAAATTAGATCAAAATACTTTTAATTAAATCATAAAATTTCTTAGATCTAATCTAAAATTTTATAATTAGAATTTTAGATCAGCACGTACCAAAACAACCTTTTCACTATAAGAGATAAATCTTACAGCATGATAACCTTATAAGATTAGTCTGTGCAATCTAAAATATATATTTTTAGATTTAAATACTTTTAAATCTAATAAATCATAAATTAATATAGATCATATCTAATAAATTTATGATTTATATTTGATCTGCACAAACTAGGATAATCTTTTTACTATAAGAGATAAACCTTATAGCAGGACAACCTTATAAATCAATTCATGCGATCTATTTTTTTTAAATTTTAAATTTAAATAATAGATAATAATTTAGATTTAATTTAAATTATTAATCTAAATATACATAAAAATTATGTAATAAAGAACCTGGCTCTGATACCAATTGAAGAAAATAGATCTAAGATTTTAAAACTTTTTCAAAAACATGCAGCGAAAGAGATGAACTAATCATATTAATTCATTGATAATACATAAAAAGTCCTAGACCTAGGATCTTATCACATGATCTAAGCATGCTATTAAATCTAAAATTAAGAGATAAGAAAATATGATGTTGATCACATCAACATCAGAACTATGCTAGATCAAATCTAGATAAAAAAAGAAGATCGTATAATCCTTATCTTTGTAAGTTAGATTCTTTAATTTGCTGATTTAAGGCTGAGGTTGTCACTCTGAGACACACACATATCTAGCCTCTACAGGATATCTATATAAGACTCCGATCTAAGATTTGAAGTCCGATGATCGAAAATCAGCATAGTATGCTAGTATTGTGCTCATCCTTCTTTGATGGTTGATTTAGAACCTCCTTCTTCAATTCTTGAATCCTCCAATATTTAGAAGAAGAAAAAAGAGATTTGTGAAGGAATTCATCTCTCAAAATCTCATAAAAGGAGGAGGAAGGGATCAAGAAAAAACCTTGGAGAAGAACTTTTTCTTCTCTCTTCTTTTTCTCTCACCAGGACACAATGGTTTGTGTCTCAACGAAGCACCACGTCCAAATCTTCTTTGCACCCAAGCTTCTCACATCCCAAACATCTCTCTCAGTCTAAAATTTATAGAAAACTCATGCCCTAACTTTCTTTAAATAGAGAGTTATGATAGAGTCCATGTCTAGGTCAAATACCTAGAAAGGCATGTCCAAATTGAGCAAGAATTGGAGTGCCCAACTCTTAGGCGTCCCCTCTTTATTTTTTTTTGTAGACTCTAGAAAATATGTGCAAATAAGTCTTCTATTTTTTATAAAAAAATTAGAGAAAAATCAAGTAGTTTGATGCCTCAAAGAAATAAGAAAAGATGATGTATCAAACTCTATGTAATAGAGACCTAGATCAAAATATCTTATTTATTTTGACCTATTCTACAACTAAGTTTCTTCTAAAATGGTGGGAGACATAAAAAGGGTATGGATACTCTCTAGAAATAAAATTTTTCATAAAAATTCTAAGAGAATTGGTGTGGGGGGGTATGGAAAGCAAGGTGGCGCAAGATAGAGAAATCCTAGTCACACTAGGACTTCTAGTTTTGACTTGGTCCAACTTATTATTTGAACCTAATTAAATCAAAACTAATACAATCCAATTAAAGATAATTTTAGTCCAACTAACAGTTTAAATAAATTAGATTAAATTAAATTTAAATCTAATTTAATTTTTAATCAAATTAGAAATTAGGTGCATACAAGTCCTAATTGAATAGGGACTTATTCTCTCTTGTAATTGGCTCATCCAATAAATCAATTAAATTTGATCCAATCAAGTTTAAAATAAATCTAATTAAATTAAATTTAATTAGATTTAATCTCAGTCCTATGACTTAATCAAATTAAGCCAATTAGCAATCTAATTACTAATCGATCCTTCTACAACACTTGCACTAGATCAACTATCAATCATATTGATTGTTTAATCTTAGAATGATTCTAAATCATTGATCAATCATTCGATCAGATTGAGACTTCTTATGTGTGTGATCTCATAGGTTTGAACCTAAGCCGATAGCATCGAAATAAATTTCTGTACCAATTAAAATAACCATTTAGTAATGATATCCAATGGCCGAATAGGTCGAATGTGCAAAGTAACACTCTTAGAACTCATATGGATATAGTTTTCATATAATTCATTATCTTAACTTTAATGCTCATAGTATGACTCAGAATTTAACTATCAACCCTGATTAGGTCATCCACATTATATTTTAAAATATCAAATCTATCTCATGAATTATCCTGATCAAGATTTTGCTAAATTGAAATACAGTAATGCATTTTCTCCAAACCCTTGGAGTGGTCAATTCCATCTTGATCATATATCAACTTTATAAGTACTCAATTATGCCCAGAAATCTTTCATCACTGAATTAAAAATTCAGATAGTCTGACATCAAAATACATTGGGTTACTTGTAAGCCACCGTGGTGATCTCAGGTCTAAGGGATACTTATATCCATATCCCATCAGAGCAATTTTTGATAGCAGAATATTTTAGAGTTGATCACGTTCCATAATGATGTACCCTTACATCTCATCTGTATGCCATACCAGTATCTCCACACTTTTTGATTAAGAGGACAATCAATCTATATGGCATACAATGACCTATACTCGATAAACGTTATTATTCTAATTAACAACGTATCATTTGATCGTGAACAGTTTAAGGACTAATCGATAATTTTTTTCTTTATCGAAATTAAATAGTCCTAAGAACTTTATCATAACAAAGAAGTTCATTAGAAGTTATAGACTTTGTGATGAAAATATTAGAATATTATTTTATTTAATAATAAATTATTTATAAATATAAAATAGCATAACCATTAATAGACCGACGATTGGCTTTGGAACATAATTTTCAACACTTGGATCATCTGATCCTTGATTTTTTGAAAAGCTCGTTCAGCAGCTTTAGTCCAGTCAAAGGCTCCTTTTTTTATACAATCAGTAATTTGAGTCACAATCGTGCTAAAATGCTTAATGAATCGATGGTAAAACGTGGCTAATCCATGAAAGCTTTGCACATCATGGACGCTCTGGGGTTTGGGCCACTCACTAATAGCGTGCACTTTTTCTGCATCAATGGATACCTCTTCAGAAGTAACTACATAACCCAAGAAAATAGCATGTCTAGTCATAAAGTTACATTTCTTGAGGTTGGTGTACAGCCTCTCAGTTTTAAGGGTCTGAAACACCTAACGTAGATGGTCTATGTGGTCTTCCTTGGATCTGCTATATATAAGGATATCATCGATGTATACGACTACAAATGTTTCAATAAACGGGCGTAGTACTTGATTCATTATCCTCATAAAAGTGCTCGTAGTATTGAATAGACCAAATGCCATGACCAGCCATTCAAACAGACCATCTTTCATCTTGAAAGTGGTCTTCCACTCATCTCCGGGCCTAATTCTAACTTGGTGGTATCTACTTTTTAAATCAACCTTAGAGAAAATAGTGGATCCAATTATCGTGTCTAGCATGTCATCAAGCTGAGGAATGGAAAAATGATACCTTGCTGTAATTTTGTTTATTGCTTTACTATCCATGCATATCCTCTAAGTTCCATCCTTCTTAGGAGTTAGGAGTGCGGGAACTGCGTAGGAACTCAAATTTTTCCTTACAAAACCTTTCTTAAGGAGCTCTTCTACTTGGTGTTTCAGCTCAGCGTGCTCAGTGGAATTAAGACGATAGTGGGGTAGATTGGGTAGGGTAGCTCCTGGAATAAGATCTATTGCATATTTGATATTCCTCGTGGGTGGCAAGTGATCTGGAAGATTCTCAGGAAAAACTTATTTGAACTCTTCAAGAAGGAAAATTACCTCAAAACTCACCATGGATCTCATTAGTCAATTTCTTGACACTTAGAACCCAAATCAAAGAACCATTAATCAGTTCTTTCTTAAATTCCTTTGCGCTAATTAAGTGTAGGCTCTTCTTCTTCTCGACTTCTTTAGGACCTATAGTTTCTTTCTTTTAGATAGTTCTAGGAGGAGAAGGATGAATCATGATTTTCTTATCCTTATTCAAAAATAAACACGAGTTGGCTCAACCATGAAGGGTTGCATCCTGGTCGAACAACCTAGGCCTACCTAGAATTATACTTCCAACTTTCATTGGCATCACATCACACCAAATGTTCTCTTGGTGTGATTGGAACCAAACAATGGTGCTTAATTAGGATAGATGATGCATCTATCCAAGCAACTATGTAAGGGTTAGGGTGGTCTACAGGTACCAAGCCTAAGCAAGAAACAACATCAATGGAGATAGCATTGATACAGCTATCACTATCAATGATAACTTTACACACCTTGCTGTCGTGATTGGTAAAAGTATGAAAGATGGTAGTTCTACACTAGTCTTTACTTTCTTTGGATTGGGTCAACACACATCTCACCACTTCTAGCCTTTTCTTGATCTCAATTTTTGCAGGATCATAATTTTTAAAAGTTTCGGCTAGCTTCAAGTCTGCAATGTAGACCTCTTCCTCAATAGTATCCTCGGGGTTTTCTTCCTCAATCTCTCCTACGTGTAAAGCTCTAGATGGGCATTAGTTAGAGAAGTGACCTAACCCGTTGCACTTGAAGCATCAGGTTCCTGAGCTGCTTCCTCTTAGGTTCTCTACATAGGCTTCTTTATCTTTATCATTCTTTCTCGGTGGAGGATCAATAGGTGAGGAATGATTGGTTGGGATATGATTATAGCTAACTCTAGGGGTCTAATTAAGGTCGGGTCTAGGACCTAGAATACCAGATTTACGTGACTCAAATTGTCGGATGATCAGCAATCTTCAAAATCTCTCATAATCTTGGGCTAATTGATAAGCTTGTTCTAAACTACAGACCTCGCGTATGAATAATTTTCTCTGCATGTTATCCCTTAAACCAGCTCTAAAGCATGACAAAGTGATAGACGAATCTTCACTAACACCATATTGCATAAAGTATTCATCGAATTTAGTGATATACTCAGTAACAGTCTTGCTACCCTGGGTCAACCTTCACCATTGATCTAGAAAATGCTGCTGATAGGAGGTAGGAAAATTTTTTTCATAAAGTTTATCTTTCATCTCATCCCAGGTACTTATGGGCTCCTATCTCTTATATATGGCTAATTGCTCCACATTATGCTAATAGAATTTGGCTTGATGTAGATGTCTCATTTTAGTGAACCTAATTTTTTTTCCTCAGACATGTCGTACCATTCACAATAATGATTCATGTCTGTCTTCCAATCAAGATACTCGTTGGGGTCCAGACGGCCCACAAAGCTTGGGGCTTCGATCTTGACACTCTGAAGTATTTTCTTGTCCTGGTCATTAAAATTGTAATGGGGTTGGACCACTTGGTTATGACCTCTATCAAAATCAGGATGGTCACATCATTCTCTAGGGTAGTCAACTAGAGGAGGGGCATTCCTAACATGTTTTTCCAAGCCATTCAATATTTCTTCTTCTAGGATCCCTACTCTCGCATTCAAATTTTGGATAGAACCACTTATGACATTTAACTTCTCAGTAATATTCTTAAAGTCTACGGCAAAATCAAAATCCATTCCATAACTTGACTCTAGGTTTTCTAGATGGTATCTAGCTCCGAACCTAGTAGACATGTAGCATAATCGACTCGAGAGGTTTTTTAGACCTAAAAGCTCAAATCACTATGAATCAATCGAAGTATAATTAGATCAATATTCGAATCCTTAGGCTGGCTAGATAAAAGATGAAATTGTGGGAGGCTCCCCTTACTCTCGTGAGGTCCTAATTAAGTAACCACAATTCATTTAGGTATTTATCATATACGTTTAGCCTTAGACACCAACTTATGGAATCAAGTGCAGGCCAAAGTTGCACTAAGACTCATCATGGCAACTAAACTTGACTTGTTTTGACCCTATTCTCTTAATGTCTAATTGATTTTTAGTTTAGGCTGGGGTCAATGCACATAAGGTTGGTGGTTTTTGGACCAAGGAAAGGTAATGAAATCCTTCCCTTATCTTATGATGGGAGTGCCCTTAAGATAAATTAAAGATGCAAATAAGATGTAAACATTGATTCAAAATAAAATAAAATAGTATCAATTAAGTTAATAAACTAGAAAATAAAATTAAGTTAAAAAAATTAAAACTAAATTACTAAAAATATGAAGTTCAAACAAATCTAAAAATTATTTTTAAGTGCAGAAAATTTTAGACTTCCAGAAATTCTATTTGGACCGCAGAATCCTCTAGTTGAAGTTCTACAATAGAGTTCTCAGATGATAGTTTTCTCAATTTTCAAAGCATGGCTAAATTTCTTATCGAGTTAGAATTCTAGAAAACTAAATCTTAGAGTTTTTGGATGTTTCAATAGGTGTGAAACTCTATTTTTCCTTAGGTTGTGCAGAACAAGATAGGTTATAGAATTCAGTGTGCTAACCTTCAACTAACAAACAAATCTGGCATAAATCTCTAATTTGTTTTCTAGATTTTCACTCACAAAAATATTCATTATCAAATCTAGTTTTTAAATTATCAAATTTCATGAATTTTTGATTCTCCTATAGATGGAAAAATTTATTTCTTTAGAAGATGTACAAATAGTTTTCTGTATAGTTTTTAGATGCAGAAGTCAGGACATGTAAGATTTTTTCAAAAGGGTCTTCAAGGTTCAAATGATTTTAGATTCCTATGAAATTTAAAATCCCACTTAACAATCAAGTCCAGAACCTACACAAAAAATTTGAGAATTTTTTGAGGTCTCTAAAAATAGGAATCATAGTTTCTCAAAGGACTGCGCATGGAATCAGTTTGCAGGGTCTTAATGCAGAAAACAAAAACTAATTAAATATAAAACTCTAGCCCTAACCTAACCATGCTCTGATGCCACTAAAACTGATATGGGACAAGTAATAAACCCTAGGTCTAAGATGCATGCAATCCTATATTCAGATTAGCCCAAAGAATCACCATAAGCAATCAAAATTAAATAAGTACAAAAACTACAGCAAGTGCAGAAATTATGTAGAAGTTATTTTACCAAGATTAAAATTAAATCAGGAAAGAAAACTCAGCACGCACTATTAGAGTTCTATTCTAGTTGGATCGGAGGTCGTTAAGGAACTACCTCGTTTTTAGATTAGGGCTATGCTCCTAATGATTCCTAGATAGTTCAAACAAAAAATAGATCCTTGTGCAGTCAATAATGATTTGTTAGAACATTCTCGAAAGGAAAAACCTCACCTAGTATGAGATTTTGCACAATTTGAAGGAAGAGACCAATCCAGTAGGATTCGTAGGAAGCCATGGGGGCTCGACATCGAAGGAGATCGCCTCGTCTTTAGATCTGGTTTGTAAGCCCGTGGGAGAAATCTGATTGCTCTAGTTTTCTCTCTTTAAGGAAAAGGCATTGATACTAGGGTAGAGATTAGAGGATATGGAAGAAGAGATGGGGAAGGAGGAGAGGGAGGAAGAAGGAGAAGGAAGAGCATGGAGAAGGGAGAGATGCACTAAAATTTTCTTATTTTCAAAAATAATCTGCGTATATCCAAAAGATCGGTAGAAATAAAAAGAGGAAGGATGCCCAACAAACTTCATAACTTGCTCCAAAGATTATGCCCCAGGATACGTACATGAAGTAAATCCTTTTCTGGCATATGTGAAATTCTGATAAGAAAAGGAAGGGAGCGACACTCTTATGACTCAAACTCATAAGATCCAAATACATTAGACTCTACCACATGACTTAGGACTCAAACAACTCAAGCAATGATCAAGCCAAATACATAAGATTAAATCAAGACTCTACTACATGACTCATGACTCAAAACAACTCAATTGATGATCAAACCCAATATAAATAAGGTGCTGATGAAGGCGATGGCCATAACCTACTGGAGCTCCTTGGATGAAGGTGGCGACAATGATCTACTAGTGCTCCTTAGATAAAGGTGGTGGCTATGATCTACTCTGATGAAGGTGGTGTCCCCACCACTTTACTTGAACAACTTGAGCACTGACATCGCCACCAACTTGTTGAGGTTGTACACTTCGAGCATGGTGGTATCGAAGCGCACCACGTAGCTACATAGTGACTTGCCCTCTTCTTGCTGGATCAAGAAGAGACCATCGATGTTCTTCAGCTGAGCTTGGTTATTACTGAAGTGGACGATGAACAGTCTTCTGAGCTGCTTGAACAAATGAATGGACTTCAGTTGGAGTCCTATTTATCATGCATGCATCGACTTCTTGAGGGTCGCTAGGAAGGCAAGGTAGAGAAAGGCATCTGAGGCATCTTAGAGCATTCTGAGGGCCTTGTAGCCCTCCAAATGATTGAGGGGGTTTGAAGAGTCATCATATAACTCTATCTAAGGTATTTTAAATCGATTCAAAATTGGTTCCCTCATAATAGTATGGGAAAAAGGGAGGCCGAGTGTTGAAGCTGAGGCCGTCGTCGTCGTTTTGGCGATTCTCATTCTAGACCTCGCGGAGGCGACACTCTATGTCTCAGACTTTTTGCTCAAGATCTTCTTTCCGATGAGACCTCCCAAGCCATGGGGAATAAGTCAAAGTTGAATCTCCATGGGAGGAGCGTGATTGCTGTCGTCAGCTCTCCTTCCTTAGGCTCCGAGGGGAGGGTGATCAATGGGGAGCGGGAGCAAGTGTTGAATAGGGAGTTCGCTAGGGGGCTGATTTTAGGCTTTTGGGATTAGAAGTGGTTATGCTAAGAGAGAGCCATCGAAGGAATCATTCTTCCTACCACTCCGTCACTTATTGGAGCTGCTGCACGATATTGGTCAATGCCTAAATCTACTGGACTAGGACATCCGGTGGCTATGAATTAGCCATTATAGGGGGTTGCACAATAGTAGACTCTTGGGTAGCACCACCTTGTCTACGATAGGAGGATTACTGGCATGAGGCAACAGAGTTGTGCGCTGTCATTTTTTGCCATGTTCTCTTTCCTTTTTTAATGGACTGGGCCCTTCCTCTAGTGCCAAACTATTACCGTAAGATTTTGGTTTGAGATAAATGTGGCTAGGTTCAGACTCCTGATCTAGGAGCTCGAGTTCGGCCCGAGGATTGAAGTGCCTAGGAAAATCCTGCAATATAAGTCTACTCCCATTGAAAGTTTTTTGGTTAGGAACCCTTTGATGCTTAAGTCAGTCGAAGCTTGAGAATAATAGAAAAAAGAGAAAAAAAGAGAGTAAGAGCGTGGGGTGTTCTCTAAAGTTGGACTTATTTGGAGAGTCTCTTTATTACCTTTTTATATAAAAGTGGAGCTGCAAGCCATTACACTCGAATACGGTAGGCCATTAGGCCCTAGCTCCCTAGGTTGTTAGGCAACGATCTGTTAGACCATTGGGATAAGAAATCCATCCACTAATCTATGAATCTAGAGCTATCAACAGGTCGGGTCCAAATTCGAGACCCATAGGTATTTATCCAATGGATTCGGATTTGGTATTAGCATCAGACCATTTATCCGAATTCGGATTGGGATCTGATAAACCATAATATTGTTAGATGTGTGCCCTAGAAGTCAGATTGGCTGACGCTTGTTAAATACTTTCTAGGGGTATTTTTATAATTTTAACTTAAAATTAATTAAAGAATTATTTATTCTATCACATTGTATATTAAAGTATCTATGATACATCCATTGAGTTAATAGACATGATAACACATATTCTCAAGAGTTGAAAATTTAAGGTATGTATTATCATAATTAACTCATAAATTATTTTTGATCGTAGGATCATCACGAGGATGGTGATAGATAAGAAAGATCGATGTATGATCGCTTTCTTAAGATAGATGAGTCTTGAGTCTATGGTATGGAGACACCAGAGTGAGAGTACAGGTACTCGTTAGAGAATGAGGACACTCAGCGTGACCACCTCGAGCAGTCATAAGAAAGCCTATCTTCTCATCGATGACTAGCTCGATGCTGCAGCATATGTCTGGTTCTTTGATCTGAGGTGCATCTGTAGTTTACCTTGAGGGTGTTATAGTTTGACTACACCATAACTCGATCTCCTAGCCATTCAAAATTCTGAGGTGTATGTTGGCTATAGCATGTTCATTGTAGGAATTGAATCGCACCAAGATGGGATCTATCAACCTCGGTAGAGTAGGAGTAGTCCTATGATGATTATAAGATTGAGTCCTAAAATTCATGGCCATGGTATTGTGAAATAATAGAAAGAAGTTTCTATTAGGATTTCACATCGAACTCGAATCGAATGATTCATTCATATGATGGGTGTTGGTTTGACGAGTTCACCTTAACCCTAATCTCGTTGAAACTCATGATAGAAGAACCCAATTACATAAGTAGCTGTACCAAGAGGTTCGCTATTTAGTTTTGATGGATTGCCACCATATACTGTTAGGTATCACTAGTAGATTTTGGGATCAATTAGAATTATCTTGATGATCGATGATTCTAATTGGGTGAATCGGAAGAGTTCTAATCCATCGAAAGATATTTCAATGATGTCGATGATAGAGATCATGATATGTCCTATTACCATACAGAACTGAACCTAATTGGATCACACAAATAAGAATTTAGATCTAGATGTCATCAACTGAACTAACCCAGTTTGATTGATTTGGATTAAATCCAATTAGGTTCAAAAAAATTATGCTAGCACACGATTGAGCCTAACATTTTCCTTCTGTAGTCTTTTTGGATCATCTCGACTGAGCCAAATTAGATTTAGCTCATTCAGGAGCCTTGTATAGGTTTGTCCTAGTCTGATTGAAATTTGTCCAGATAAAAAAAGTCTTGTCCTAATCTAATCTAGGCTTGTCCTAATCCATCGGATGAAAATAGGACAAGACCTGCTAATTTATGAAACTTTTTGGACAAGGCTTATCCAAAAACTCTATAGAAATTTATCTTGATCTGACTAGACCTTGTCCTAGCCTAATCAAGACTTATCTAAATTTCATAAGATGGAAATAAGACAAGAGTTATCTTTGCCATATTAGAGCTTGTCCTAAAATCATGAGATGAAATTTGGACAAGCCTCTTCCAAAAATTCTGGATGGATTTTTCTTGATCTAACTGGACCGAGTTCTAGTCTGATCAAGACTTGTTCTAACTTAATTAGGACTTGACATAAATTCATTGGATGGGACTTGAAAAGATTTTATCTTAATCCCATAAGATGGGAATAGGATAAGGGTCAAATGTTGATCTAGTATGCAGGAAAGAAGAGATATGGCATGCGCCTCCTAAAATTTATCTGAGGGCGCACGTCCATATGAGATTTATGTGGAGTTTGTGAGCACACGCCCCTTTATGACATGTGCATCTGATGGATAAGAGAAGGTGCCCATTCAAATTTGATTTGACTAGTCAAAGCATTTGAATTTGATTCAAATGTCTAGGAAGATAAAATTTTGCGCCATCTACTCACCTTATCCTTTATTCCATGCCATATTTTTGAGTTTTGTATGATAAAATATAGAAAAAATATAGTATGGGGCATGGAGATTATGGAGGAGTCCTTCTGCATGTTAAACTTTGACCTGTTCAAAGTTATATGCAAAGAGACTCTTGACTAGGTCTATAAATAGGGTCCTATGCAAGCTATTATGCATCGCCATTTCTCTATGGTGAAGCCCTATCAAAATATTCATCTCCACACCTCCCTCATCTGATCCTCTTTCTCTTCTCCATGTCTAAGAGTTGGGCAAAATCTACAAGTAAAGATCAAGTCTCGTTGGCATGAAGATCAGCGAGAGATGACGATGTTCGTGAGACGAACACGCAGCCTTTGGAGTTTATTTTGAAGGTTCTACGGAAAGATATCAGATCTGATCTTTGGAGATCAGATTTAGAAGGAGGTGACTTCTAGATCTAACTCGAGTAGATATTGGTAGAGGTCAAGCATGTGTGCGGCTCAATCAGAATCTCGAATCAGTCGTCAGATCATCACAATGGGTAAACGGTTTACCCGATCAAGTGATAACTATTATCATCATTATTAATTTTATTTTATTTTTAATTTTAGATTAATATAATCAAATCTAAAAACTTTTAGATCTAATCAGATCATAGAAAATTTTTTAAAAATTATTTCGCTGCAAATCTGATCCGATCAGATGCATCCTGTGGTAGAAAAAATCTGATTTTTTCTTCAACTGGTATCAGAGCCAGATTGCTGCTTCGAGATCTATCTTTAGATTGATCTAAAATTATTTTTTATAATTTAATTATTTAATTTTTAAATATTACATAAGATGTAATTAGATCTAAAATAAAAAATTACATGTTTTAAATATATATATATATATATATTTGATAGAAATAATGCATGCTTTAGTCTAGATCTGCTATTCTATATCATGATAGTTTTCAAATATATTTTAGATAAGATCTAATTTAATTTTTTATAATTTGATCATTTAAGTTTCAGATGTTATATTAGATGTAATCATATATGAAACATAAGATCTAATTTAAAATTTTGATATATATGATATAGGCAGCATATGTCTAGACTGGATCTCTAGTTTAATCTCATAGTCTAGATTTTATGAAATATTTATTTAATTTTTTAAATATTATATGATTAGATTAGTTAAATTTTAGATATTATATATGATATAATTAGATCTGAAAGCATGAGATTTAAAATTTTCATATGTATGACATATACAATGCATGTCTAGACTAGTTACATAGATCTATGCTATGAGTAGTCTAAATTAAAATTTTTTATGATGAGATCATTTAAAATTTTACTTTCAGATATTACATCAGATGTAAACAGATCTGAAAAATAAATTTAATTATTAAATTTGACACATGAGATGTATGCAAAGCATGTATAGATTAGATCTTAAATCATGTAATAGTTATATGCTTTAGATCTAATAGTTTTATAGTATAGTTCATATTTCTGATTAAGGCATTCCTTTTGGCCGTCTGGTCATAAGAGTAAGAAGGATTTAAAGGTCCTCTCATTTCATTTGATGGGATGCTCTTATGACGTGTAGGGGTGCTACATTTGTCCTTAATCAGAAATCAAAAACTTACTTTTCTGTAAAATTCTAGATCCTAAAATCCTAGGATTTCTATGCAAGTTTTGTTATTGAACCCTTAAACTTAATTAAAAATTAAGTTTATGAAATTGATTAGATCTAAAAATTATAAATTTTTAGGTCTAAGACACCTTCATAAATCATGGGTTCAGATGTGGGTAGCTCAATTAGGTCTAGCGGTTGATCAAACCGAATCAAGAGTTGGTTAGACGGAATCAAGAGTGCTTAGATTTGATTAACCTAATAGGATTAAGTCTGGGTTAAGGTCAACTCACAGTCATATGTGGTCGATCAAGTTAAGACCTAATTTGGCTTCATGGTTCGAGCCTGGATTGTAAACTAACCCAATCAGTTCTGGTCAGACAAGTCGGTGTCTAAGGTAAGTATGGCAAATATGACCAATGGTCTTTAATTGAAAGCTACTCGATCTGAATGCATTCATGATGAGTTAATGGCATATTCCTTCTACCGATCTCACTTACCTGATCGATTGAGTCGATCCAATTCTGGTTTGAGGTGGCTAACGATTCGAGCTAACCCATGCCACTAGGTTAGTCATAAATATCGTGACTAGTTGAGTCTAAGAGAGCAAATCAAATCTTCCTAAGAAAATATTAAGTCCTAAGTCTTCCACCATTGTAGATGTGCAGGTCCTTTTCGGATTTCATTGTTCTCGATTGGATATAGTGGTTCAGTTATACCGAAAAGATGCAACCATATCTATTAGACATTGGATGCTATGGGTTGGAGGATGGGTTGGGCTCAATATTTCGGATATGGTGAGAGATTCAATTAGAAATTTAATTTATGCAAATGATGGGTTTAGCTTAACTAAGGAGTAGAGCAATATTTCGGGCATGGTGAGCTTCATGAATTAGAGATCAGATTTGGATGCATAATATTTAGAAAAATATTGGACAAGAGTTGTCCACACATCGGTTGATCCATCATCAATAGCTGTTAGATGAGGTGGTGAGTCAGTCAGTGGGACCACACCACCCACTAAAAATCAATGATCGTAAAGATTTTTGCTTCTCTACCAAAAGAGTGTAGAGATCCAAAAAAATAGTGGAAGTCTAATTTGTTTAAAAATGAAGCCCCTAAATAAATTGGTTGAGTTAAATTATAAGTCTAATCGAAAACTTTGACTCTCTACAGAAAAATGTCTGTATCAAAATCCCTAGCCTAAATCCTAGATACCCACAAGTTGATCAGACCAATTTATATTGAATTGGCTAAAGAACTTCAAAATTATTTTGGGTTCGAAATGGCTGATCTATGTATTGGACCAGGACCAACCCCACTATACCAGCACGTCCGACCGTGGATCAGAGAGTGTCTCATGAAAAATGATTGGACAATGATAACAAAGCTAGGTGCTACGTATTGGGCTCAATATCAAATGAGTTGCAGTACCAACATGAAGACATTAGGACTGCTCACCAAACGTTGGCGCACCTGTAAGAGTTGTTTGGTGAATAGAGTCGTGCAGTGCATTATCAAGTCTCGAAAAGACTTTTTAAGGTGCAAATGCGTGATGGATAGTTGATCCAAGATTATTGCTTGGTAATAATCAAGGACCTAAAGAGCTTGAGAAGCTCAGAGCCTTGATGGTCAAGAAACTATGGATTGATGTGATCCTGCAGTCCTTGATTGATTCGTATGGGCAGTTCATTATAAACTTTCATATGAATAAGCTCCAGTGTTTCTTGACTGAGTCAATGAATATGCTGGTTACTACTGAGCAAACTTTGAAGGGTTCAAAGGGCTTAGTTCTAGCTATGGAGCAGACTTCTTTCAAGAGAAGATTTTTTGGAAAGAAGAAGAAGTCTGCGAAGAAGCAAAAAATAGAAGGAGAAAAGAAAGATGAGTCGAAGAAGAAGGCTACGGAGAGGAAAAGTATTTTCACTACAACTCTGATGACCATTGAAAGCAGGACTGCCCTGCGTATCTAGCCAGCCTGAAGAACAAGCAGGAAGAAGGATCTTTTAAAGGAATGTTCGTCATTGAGTCTGTCGAGCAAAATATGAATGCCATAGGATCAAAATGATCTAGAGATAGTGTTAATGAAAGGTACCTGTGGCACCTTAGGCTAGATCATATAGCTGAAGATAGGATCAACAAATTAAAAAAATCCAGACTAATGAGTTCGTTGACTTTCGAGTTATATCCGATTTGTGAATCATGTCTTTAAGGCAAAATGACCAAGCTTCCTTTTATAGGATATAGGAAAAGGCTACAGACCTACTTGCCCTAGTACATATAGATATGTGTGCCCCATTCGATGTATCAGTCAGAGATAATTATGTCTATTTTATTATCTTTACCGATAATCTATCTCAATATGGATATGTGTACTTGATACGACACAAGTCTGAAGCTATTAAAAAGTCTAAGGAGTTCAGACATGAAGTAGAAAAGCAAACTGAAAAGCTCATTGAGGTTCTTTGATCAGATCGAGGAGGTGAATATCTTAGTCGAAAATTTCTGGACTATCTTAAGAACAATGGTATAGTCTCATAATGGACTTTGCTTGAAATATCTCAACTTAACAGGATTTCAAAATGAAGAAAATGGATCCTATTAGATATGGTCTGTCCATGATGAGCTTCACGGATCTTCCAGAGTTTCTTTAGGGACATAGTTTAATAGGATTCCATCTAAAACCATTCCTACCACACCGTATGAGATATGGCATGGTAAGAAATCAAGTCTAAGTCATCTTAGAATTGGGATTGTCCGATGGTGGATAAGTTAGAATCTAGGTCTCTTAGAGCTCAATTTATTGGATATCCTAAAGAGTTATTAGGATATTACTTCTATCTTCCAAAAAATCACAAGATGATTGTGGGTTGACACATCATTTTATTTGAAAAATAGTTTGTTCAAGATGATGGCATTAGAAGATAGATTAGATTGAGGAGAAAGTCTCCAAGAAGCAACGAGCCAAGGAACCTTAGGAACCTAGTTAGTCTGAGTCGATCCATAATTCACTACCTCCTCCACCTCGTAGGTCAAATAGGATTTTTCGTCCTCCTGAAGGTACTTAGGTACTATTTTAGAGGATGTATAGAAAATGTTCCTCATAAAAAATAGATTCATGGTGATGATCCCAAAATCTATGATGAGGCGATATTAGATATCGACTCCGAAAAATAGTTAGAGGCGATAAAGTCAGAAATTGACTCGATGCGCTCGAACTAAATCTGAATCTTGGTAGATCCAGCTGAAGGTATAGTACCTATTAGGTGTAAATAGATCTTCAAGAGAAAGATATGTGCAGATAAGAATGTAGAGACATTCAAAGCTAGGCTAGTGGTGAAAGAATATCAGGTTACCTTCTCGTCAGTGGCCACCATCTACACATTGCTTGCCATTGCAGTATATTTTAATTATGAAATATAACAGATGGATGTGATAATGGAGTTCATAATTAGATATCTTGAGGAAGATATTTATATGGAACAGCTATTTATTTTCACATCCAATGATGGTGATCACAAAGATCTGAAAGCTGTAAAGATCCATTTATGGACTCAAGCAAGCATCTCAGAGAGGAATGCTTGATGTAATCAAATTATTTGGTTTCATCAAGAATGAGGAGAAATCAAGTGTGTTCAAGAAGGTCAGTGAGAGCATTATTGTCTTCCTCATATTGTATGTGGATGACATCCTCCTGATTGGGAATGATATTTCTATGCTTACATAGGTCAAAGTATGGTTATCTAAGAAATTTCTATGACAGACCTAGGTAAAGCATCTTTATTTTTAAAGTCTATAGGGATAGACTGAAGAGGATGTTGGGTCTCTCAAATAGAAGAGGTGCTGAGGAGGTTCAGCATGACGAACTCTAGGTCCAAGGGTATGCAGACTCAGATGTCTGATTAAGATGATCGAAAGTCGATGTCTAAAAGTTTATTCCTGTGCACTGGTGGTACTGTAAGTTGAAAGAGTTCCAAGAAGATGGTTTCACCTAATCCGTGATTACCTCAAGAAGGATACATCGAGATTAAGGAAGTTGACTCCGCAGACCATGCGGTTGACCCACTAACGAAGCCTTTAGGCCCGCAGAAGATTCAAGCCTACCTTGAGAAGATGGAACTTAGATTTATAGCCAATTGGCTTTAGGTCAAGTGGGAGTTTGTTAGATGTGTGTCCTAAAAGCCAGATTGGCTGATACTTATTAAATACTTTCTAAAAGCATTTTTATAATTTTGATTTAAAATTAATTAAAAAATTATTTATTCTATCATATTATGTATTAAAGTATCTGTGATACATCCATTGAGTTAATAGGCATAATAACACATATTCTCAAGAGTTGAGAATTTAAGACATGTATTATCATAATTAACTCATAAATTACTTCCAATCATAGGATCGTCACGAGGATGGTGATAGATCCAAAAGATCGATGTACGATCACTTTCTTAGAGTAGATGAGTTTTAAGTATACAGTGTGGAGATACTAGAGTGAGAGTATAGATACTCGTTAGAGAATGAGGGTACTGAGCGTGACCATCTCAAGCAGTCATAAGGAAGCCTACCTTCTCATCGATGACTAGCTCGATGCTGCAGCGTGTGTCTAGTTCTTTGATCTGAGGTGCATCGACAGTTCATTTTGAGGGTGTTATAGTTTGACTATACCATAACTTGATCTTTTAGCCATTTAGAATCCTATGGTGTATGTTGGCTATAACATGTTCATTGTAAGAATTGGATCGCACTAAGATGGGATCTATCAACCTTGGTAAAGAAGGAGTAGTCCTATGATGATCATAAGATTAAGTCCTAAAATCCATGATCATGGTAGTGTGAAATAATAGAAAGAAGTTTCTATCAAGATTTTACATCGGAGTCAAATCGAATGATTCATTCATATGATGGGTGTTTGTTTGACGAGTTTATCTTAACCCTAATTCCGTCGAGGCTCATGATAGAAGAACCCAATCACACAGGTAGCTGCATCAAGAGATTCGCTATTCAGTTTTAATGGATTACCATCATATACTGCTAGGTATCACTGGTGGATTTTAGGATCAATTAGAATTGTCTTGATGATCGATGATTCTAATTGAGTGAATCAAAAGAGTTCTGATCCATCGAAAAGTATTTCGATGATGTCGATGATGGAGATCATGATATGTTCTATTATCATATAGAACTGAATCTAACTGGATCATACAAATAAGGATTTGGATTTAGATGTCATTAATTGAGCTAATCCAGTTCGATTGATTTGGATTAGATCCAATTATGTTCAAAAAAATCATGCTAGCACACGATTGAGCCTAACGTTCTCCTTCTGTAGTCTTTCCGGATCATCTTGACTGAGCCAAATTAAATTTGGCTCATTCAGAAGCCTTGTATAGGTTTGTCCTAGTCTGACTGAAACTTGTCCAGATCAAAAATGTCTTGTCCTAACCTAATCTAGGCTTGTCCTAATCCATCGGATGGAAACAAGACAAGATCTACTAATTTGTGAAACTTTTTGGACAAGGCTTATCTAGAAACTCTATAGAAATTTATTTTGATCTGACTAGATCTTGTCCTAGCCTAATCAAGACTTATCCTAAATCTCATAAGATGGGAACAAGACCAGAGTTGTCTTTGCCATATTAGGGCCTGTCCTAAAATCATGGGATGAAATTTGGACAAGCCTCTCCCAAAAATTCTAGATGAATTTTTCTTGATCTGATTGGACCAAATCCTGGTCTGATCAAGACTTATTCTAACTTGATTAGGACTTGACATAAATCCATTGAATATGACTTAAAAAGGTTTTGTCTTAATCCCATAAGATAGGAACAGGATAAGGGTCAAATGTTGACCCAGTATGCTGGAAAGAAGAGATATGGCGTGCGCCTCCTAGAATTTATCTGAGGGTGCATGTTCATATGGGATTTATGTGGAGTTTATTAGCGCATGCCCCTTTATGGTGTGTGCATGATGGATAAGAGAAGGTGCCCATTCAAATTTGATTTGACTGGTCAAAGTATTTGAATTTGATTCAAATGTCTAAGAAGATAAGAGTTTGTACCATCTACTCACCTTATCCTTTATTCCATGCCATATTTTTGAGTTTTATGTGACAAAATATAGAAAAAATATGGTGTGGGGTGTGGAGATCATGGAGGAGTCCTTCTGCATGTTAAACTTTGACCTGTTCAAAGTTATATGCAAAGGGACTCTTGACTAGGTCTATAAATAGGGCCTTGCACAAGCTATTGTGCATCGCCATTTCACTACAGCAAAGTCCTACCAAAATATTCATCTCCACACCTTCCTCATCTGATCCTCTCCCTCTTCTCCATGCCCAAGAGTTGGGTAAAACCTGCAAGCAAAGATCAAGTCCCGTTGGCTCGAAGATCAGCGAAAGACGACGGTGTTCGTGAGATGAATGCATAGCCTTCGGAGTTTGTTTTGAAGGTTCTACGAAAAGACATCAGATCTAATCTTTAGAAATCAGATCCAAAAGGAGGAGACTTCTAGATCTGACCTGAGTGAATATTGATAGAGGTCGGATGCGTGCACGGTTCAATCAAAATCTCAGATCAGTCGTCAGATCATCACAATGGATAAACAATTTACCCGATCAGGTGATAACTATTATCACCATTATTATTTTTATTTTATTTTTAATTTTAGATCAATCTAATCAGATCTGAGAACTCTCAAATTTGATCGAATCATAGAAAATTTTTTAAAAATTATTTCACAGTAAATCTGATCCGATCAGATGCATCCTATGGTAGGAAAAATTCAATTTTTTCTTCAAACATAAATAGGTAGGGTCTAGATATTTAATATCCAGACCCGATAGACCCAAAACCCGATATATATATATATATATATATATATATATATATATATATATATACATATATATAAGCATAATAAAAAATCTTCCATCTCTGATCTTCCCTCCTCTCCCTATCTCCCGCTCGATCTCCCTCACCAATGAAACTAGATGGCTCGGATTCCCTCCCTCTCTTCCTCTCTCGATCTCCCTCACCACCGAGGTCGGACCCCCTCCCTCCCTCTATCTCTTTCTCGATCTTCTGTCTCTCTCAATCTTCGTCACCAGTGAGGTCGAACCCCCTCCCTCCCTCTCTCCCTCTCTCGATCTCCCTCATCGACGAGGCCAGACCCCCTCCCTCCCTTTCTCCCCTCTCTCGATCTCCCTTGATCTCCCTTGTCGGCAAGCCCGGATCCCCTCCCTCCCTCTCTCAATCTCCCTCGCTAACGATCGACGAGCAATCGAACCTCTCCCCCTCTTCCTCTCTCAATCTCTCGATCTCCCTCTCAGTCTCTCCCTCTCCCAGAACCAGGTTTGGATACCCGGGATCCATTAGGATCCGGGTCTGGTGCTTCAAGACCAGACCCATTGGTTATTTGGGTCTGAATTCTATACTAGTAACTAAAATTGAGTCTGGGTCTGAATATCCAGGTTCCAACCTGAACCCAATCCGTTGACAGGTCTATATGAATCAAGGTTGTTAGTCGTGGGTGTCATCCATGTTCTAAAAGTTGTTGGGATATTCCAATGCATTTCCCATGTGGTTGGATAGGCTAGTAACTTGAGGTCGATATAAGGCCATGGCTTCATATCAGTGCCCAAGATGTCACCTTTCCTTTCACCAGTCATGGGGCTTTATTTCTTATCTGCAATAAAATCTTGATCTTAAGGTTGGTAGTCATCCAAGCTGGGGGCTAGACAAAAATCGATGACACATGAAGTTGTTCCACCTTAATTTCTTGGCTCTCTCCATGTTAGCCTTGGTGAGTATGCTCGATCATGACTCAAGGAGGGGAAGGGAAGGTCAGATGGTAGATAACCTCCATAACATAAATTAAGTTTTTATCAATTTGGTTTAGTGCATATTTGGTGGTGCATTTATACTCGTGAAAAGTGATTCCGACTCTAAAGCAAAATTTTGAGTATATGGCTACAACAAAAAATAATTCTGAATCGCATTTAAGATCTCTCAAAATATGGTTTACATATAACTAATCTCCTCCTGCTTTCCATGGATACAGCATTGCAAGCTAAAAATCATATTTGTAGGAAGTCATTTTTTTAGAAAAATTATGTGTTACCCTCTTAATACCTCTCACACTTTTTTTTTTCATTTTCTTATCTATGAGGACTTTTCTTTCTTCAAATTAATCTCCACTCATCTCCATCCATGTCTCTGATTAATCTTCTCTTATCTCCATCTACATCTCTTTTCTTCCAACTTTTAAAAATATTAATCTCCTTTCATCTCCATCTATGTCCCTTTTATCTAACTTTCTTATTTATCAGGACTCTTTCTTTTTCCACATTAATCTTCTCTCATCTTCATCTACACTCCTTTTTGCCAACTTTTCTGTATATCAGAAATCTTTTTTTCTTTAGATTAATCTCCTCTCATCTCCACCCTCACCTAATGACATAAAGGCAATTTCAAAAGAAATAAAAAAGTCAGTGGATAACTTTTAGGCAAAAATATAATATATATTTTTTTGATGAAGATAGAAGGGGAGACCTACCATATATTTTATTAAGATTAAAAAGTACAAAAAAAGGTGAGAAAAAATAAAATAAAAAATGTTATGTCCTAATAATTTTAGAATCATTTTAGTTATTTATCCTTTTGATCATTTTGTCTTTCAAAAGCAGCTTTTAGATCTATTAATCAAACATACAATAAATTATTTTTATAACTTTAGGATAATTTTAGGATAATAACAGTCCCAAAAATTATTTTTTGGCCAAAAACTGCAGCATTTCCAAATGGATCCAAAGCTCTCTCTCCTACTTTCTAGGATTTCTCTTTCTGCTCTCTCTCACTGATCCATGGATTCTAATATGAATATTCTTTCCAAAAGAGACTTAAAATCACTTTGATATATATATATAATATGTCAATCCTATAAGGATTTGATACCTCGAATTGGATCCACAGTAAGAAAAGAATCAGTTTTCAGCACAGCAATTAGATCGGCTCTGATATGCGGTCGAGCTGGCTCGGATTGAGATCGAGCTAGCTTAAATCATAGTCGAGCTGGCTCTCTCAGATAGATAGACAGCAGAAGTTAGGACGAGACGTGGTCGAACCAGCTCGATTCCTGACTGATTCGAGCTGGCTCTCTTAGATAGATAGATAGTAGGAGTTCGGATGAGATGCAATCGAGCCAGCTCGATCTCTAATCGAGTCAGTTCGATGGAGGCGAACAAAACACGATGGAATTCTTTTTTTATTTGGACTCAGATTGTGATTAATTCAAGAGGTCTATGAAAGTTGCGCATGGACCATAGGATCCAATGGCTATGAAGGATTGCGATCATGATCTAAAGATCAAAAAATATTTCAAGACTTCATAAAGCACATGTTCGACTCATATTAGGAGAACAAGTCCTATTAGGATTCTTGTGAACTATTGAGAAGAGGATTATAATCCTATTTAAAGGGCTGAGATACTGTGAAGCAAAAAAGATGCCACATATGGTATGAGAGGCACGTAGAGAGGCTCAGACAGTCATCGAGAGGAGCTTGGCAGAGCATCGAGTACGTACAGCCCGTGAGAGAGAGAAGCAATAGGTGCATAGTATCCGATGGGGAGGCTGTGAGGATAGAGCATCTTATAGCTTCTATGGATCTTTTTAAAATTTTGAGAGAGCTTTTATAAGGGTAGCTTCTAATTGAGAGAGATTTATGTACGGTGAGTTGAAAGTAAGTGTTCTCCTCTTGTACCTATTTTTCTCTTTTATAGTGAAGCTTTGTATGTCCCATGAAGATGAGCCTTTAGGCTGATCCATGTACTTGATTATTTTTTTATTTTATTTTTTTTTCTTTCTATCATAATAATTTGATACTAGATCCTTAATAAGCGGTATCAGAGTAACTGATATCTCAACAAGTTTGGTATTAGAGCAAGTTGATACCATAATAATTGGTATTAGAGTTAGATAGTACCGGAGCACAGATTGTAGCAGTGGATATACTACTATAAAAAAAGGCTACGACAGTGGTTCGTAATCACTGCCATAGCCAAAAAACTGCTGCCATAGATGAACCACTACCATAGCCCAAAAAATCACTGCCATAGACTATGGTAGCAGTGATTTAACCGCTGCTACTACAGCCATCGTCGTAGCTCTATGACAGTGGTTGTTGCAGCGGTTGTTTGAACCGCTGCCATAGATCATCTATTGCAACGGTTATGTAACAACAGCCATAGATTATCTATAACAGTGGTTACATAACCGCTGTCATAGGTAATCTATAGTAGTAATTTTTTAACCACTGCCATAGGTCTAATGCAGCGGTTGATATCATTTGTATTAAGGACCTATGGCAGCATTGGCATGGATATGGCAGCGATTATAAAATCGCTATCGTAGATCTTGAATAATTAAAAAAATAAAATTTTTATTTTTTTATATAATTTATCTGATAAATATAGATATATAACATAAGAAAATATAATAAACATAAAAATTATTCTAAAATGCTAAAATTTTATTATCAAATAAAATTTATTATAATATTTTTTAAAAAAAATAAAATACATCAAAAATTTTCTAAATCTATATCATCGTCATCATCACCCGAAGTTGGAGCCAGAGCTGGAGCTGGAGTTGGAACTGGTGCTAGAGTCAGAGCCAGAGCTGGAGCTAGAGCTGGAATGTGAGTCAACATATCTTCGAAGCCCATGACTCCAAAATATATGCTGAGCATCGACATCATGTCTCTCACGATGACCTCCAGATGAGATGCATGCTCCTCAGCCCAATCTGCCTACATCGCAGCATGATTTACTCATGCCAATGCCTCCTCAAGCTCCTCTTGATTGACGACATCGAAAGTCTGTGAGGAGATGCTCGCCTCGGATCAGTAGCTCATCGACATGTGTCCAGGCCTGCATTGGATCCTCCCAGAGTGCTCATGCACCAAGACCTGAGATAAATAGTCATGGAGCCTAGAGGTATCCAGGCCCTCGCTCGTGAGTGCATCTAACTGATCCTATAATTATAAATTAAAATAAAATTTTATAAGAAATGTTATAATACTAATCATATATACTAACATATTTAATACTTACAAAAATACGTTCGATCACAGCGTTCATCGGCCTGTCCGTCTTGTCCGTACAGTTGGATCGAAAGATCTCGCTACGGTTGGACATCACTCCATCTCTCATCGACTACAACAAAGAATAAATTTATCAAAAAGATGATAAAATATATGAATTTAATTTATTTAGTAAGATTTAGAATTAAGTACCTCTTTATGCACACGACTGGCCATAGACTCGTGGCCTAGAGTGTGCGTATGCTCCTAGGCTGTACGATTCTTCCAATTCTGATGGAAGATAGCCTAACAAGTATTTAAATAAATAATAAATATTTAAAAAATATTTAAATAAAACTTTAAGCATATTGAAAAATTTAAAAGTTTGAAATTTTATCTTGAACTTCTGGCTCCAGTGTCTAACCATCCTTTCCCACTAACTTGGAGGACAATCCTATATCCAGGAAACAAGCTCCTCCGGAGTGTCTCGTCGGTGCTCGAGCCATTCTTTGTGGAGCTTGACCTTGTAACCCTGGTACAACTCTTCAATCTTTCTTAGTCGGGCATCTTGAGTCCTCTCGTGATCGAAAAAATCGTACCACCTCTGCACAAAGTTATCATAAATCAGTTACAAAATTATTCTAATCAAACATATATAGTGTAAACATATAAAATGCATAAATATAACTAAGATGTGCGTACTTATCCATATCTTCTTTCATACCCGATCTCTGATGGCAGCATCCATCAAATACCAGTCTTTGGGCTCTATGGGAATAATGTCCGACCGCCTCACAAGCACTCCAAAAAAGGAATGCATCTTCTACACGATCTCCCCTACCAGCCTCTCCTTTTCATCATAATAGACCATCACCTGATGCTAGCGATTCCACACGTGTGCCATACGTGTGGGAACGTGAAATATCCGATTGGATGATGCATCTGCAATGCAAATATATTATGTAAATATATAAGTATATAAATACTATATAAAAAATAAAGTTGTGCTAATATAATAAAAACGTACACTCAGATGTCCGTGTAGTAGCATGTGTCTCATATATGAGCAATGGTAGAGGCTTAGCTATCAGTGGAGTAGATGCCATCGGTGGAGTAGATGTCATCGATGGAGTAGATGCCAGTGGTGGAGGTTCCTAAGTAGCCGATGCTGAGGTAGATGGAGTATGCCCTGACTGCTCCTCGAATGCTGAATTGTGCATAACCCACCGAGGGACAAGGGTGAAAGCTAGATGGCATTTTGGTGCCATCGTGACCTACAATATTAATGAATATTAATCAATATAACATGTTGAAGAATAATATTAGTATAGCATCAATAAATAGTCTCCAATATGTACACTAATCAATTGATGAGTCTATCGTTATGCAATACAATAAACAAAAGCAATAAGATATAAACAACCAAAAAATATTATGTAATAAATTTTATAACATGAATTATATTCATAAATAATTAAGGATGAGTAATAGTCGTAGATTCGATCTCTTATGTGAATTTTGGTATTAATCCAGAAATCTAAAAGAACAACAAAGTAGATGATGGTGGCACCTTAGGGCTCAAAGTTGGAACCTTAGAGAGATATATTAAATTCTATTCGCTCAAAAGCCGAGCCGGCTCCATGCTTGAGACAGTCGGCTCCATGCCTGAGACATCTAGCTCGAGTCCTCCCCCAGCCGACTCGATCACGGCCCAAGCCGACTCGACTGCGTATCCAAATCAACTCGATAGTGTGCCATCCCCTCGATCACTCCCTCTCTTCCTCTCTCGATCTCTCTCATCGGCGACGGTGGCAAGGCCAAATCCTTTCCTTCCAACTTTTTCATCTCTCGATCTTCCTCTCTCTCTCTCTCTCTCGATCTTCCTCACCGATGAGGCCGGATCCTATCCCTCCCTCTCTTACTCTTTCGATCTCTCTTGATCTCCCTCGCCGACAAGGCTGGACCCCATCCCTCCCAGTGATGCCAGTGAGACTGGACCCACTCCCTCCCTCTCTCACTCTCTCAATCTCCCACTCTCTCTCTCTTGATCTTCCTCGCTGGTGAGGCCGAACCCCTTCCCTCCTAATGATGGCGGGGAGGCCAGACCCCCTTCCTCCCAATGATGGCGGCGAGATCGGATCCCTCCCTTCCTCTCTTTCTCTCTCGATCTTTCTCGCCGGCGATGGCAGCGAGGCCGGACCCCCTCCATCCCTCCCTCGATCTCCCTTGCCAACGGTCGACGAGCGACCAGCCCTCCCTGTCTTAATCTATTGGTCTCCCTCTCAGTCTCTCCGTTTCTTAATTTCGGATCCCAGAATTGGGTCTGGCCTTCCAAGATTCATTAGGATCCGAATCTGGTACTTCAAGTACAGACCCATCGGATATTTGGATTTGGATATGATATTAGTAATTAAAATTAAGTCTAAATCTAATTATTCAGGTTTCGATCCGAATCCAACCCATTGATAGATCTAGTCCACAGCCGCCGACATGGCACAGCCCAAGGCTACCACCATGGCACGATCCAAAAACTACAGCATGCAGATAATTATAATATTTATAATAAATATTTTATAAATTATTATAAATATATATGATTAATAAGTAATACTATAAAATTAAAAATATATATATACCTGCGGCTATAGAGAACGGATCACATCGAAAGCTCTGAGGGTTGCTGGCGATGATGTTAAAGGAGGATGACGGTACTAGAGGTAATCTGCAAAATAAAAATAAGATAGTAAGATAGAAAAGAGAGAGAAAGAGGAAAAGAGAGAGCAAGGGCGGTCGGAGATGGAGGGCCAGGGGAGGGGGGCATAGAGATGAGGAGGCATAGTGATGGAAGGGTCGACGATCGGGAGAAAGAATGTGGGGGTGGGGGGGCTAGGTGGGGGGTGGTGAGGAGGGGCGGCCGGGGATGTGGGGCTGGGGGGTGGCAAGGTAGCGGGGATGGGCGGTCGGGGATGGAAAGAAGGAGGGGTGGTTGGGAGGAGGGTGGAGGATGGGGGGCCGAGTGGGGGGTGGCAGAGAGGGGCGGTCGGAGATGGGGGGTTGGGGGGTGGTAGGGTGGTGGGAAGGGGCAGTCGGGGATGGGGGGAAGGAGGGGCGGTTGGAGGGAGGGTAGGGGGGCTAGATGGGGGGTGGCGGGGAGGAGCGATCGGGGATGGGGGAAGGAAGGGCGGTCAAGGGGAGGGTGGGGGGTGGCAGGGAGGGACAATCAGAGATGGAGGGCTGGGGGTGGCAGGGTGGCGAAGAGGGTGGCCGAGGATGGAGGAAGGAGGGGCGGCCGGGGGAGGGTAGGGGGCCGGATGGGGGTGGCGGATGGCGGGGAGAAGCGATCGAGGATGGGGGGAAGGAGGGGCGGCCTAAGGGAGGGTGGGGGATGGGGGGGCTGGGTGGGGGTGGCGGGAAGGGGCGGCCAGGGATGGAGGGGTCGGAGGGGGAGGGGGAAGGAGGGGCCGCACCGACCTAGGGGGAAGGAGGGGTGGCGCCGGCTGGGGGGGAAAGAAGCCTCATTGGTGATGGAGAAGAGGGGGAGAGATAGAGAGAGATCGAGCACACACGGAAGGAAAGCAGAAAAAATTATGAGATTTTTAATCTAATCTATGATTTTTGATAATCGATGCCGTAGGTTGAAAATAATTTTTTTCTTATTTTTTTTCTAAATATTATATAATTTTAAAATTTAATATCCATCTTCACCGTTCATTATATAAATAATTATCATTAGAGTGTAGTCGCAAAAGATCATCTAGACCCGATGGCCCTAGCTTCATTGATTAGAAAAATTCAATTTTGACGATCACAAATGATGATATAATGATTTGATAGATGGAGATCTCTGATGGATCTAAAAATCTGCAATGATGATCTCGATAATATTTGTAGCATACTATCAAAGTTTTACTTCAATCGGATATCGTTATCATGGTCAATTTAGTATGGAATAATTTCGACTGTTAAATTAGAAACAAGTGATCAAAGGGTTAAACGGCATTCGATTATGAGATAATTTTTTAGTTAAATAATTTTTATTATAATTTTAAATATTTTACATGGTGATGATAGTAAAATTCAAATCATTTTTGTATAAACTATTCATATTAAGTAGATATTATAAAAGTACGAGCATAACAACTAGTAAAGTTTCAGAATGGTTATCAGGAGACGTATAGTTTTAAATCGTTCTTCATTTCACGAGTTGAATTTTATAATCACCATCATAAAAAATAATTAAAGTAGTAGCCAAGATCATTTATAAAAAAAATTATCTCATAATCAGACATCGTTTGGTCCTTTGATCACTCGTTTATCATTTAATGGTCGAAACTAACCTATACTAAATTAACCAAGATAACGATATCCAATTAAAGTAAAACTTTGATAGTACGCTACAAAAATCATCGAGATCATCATTGCAGATTTTTGGATCCATCAGAGATTTTCATCTATTAGATCATCGTATCGTCATTCGTGATCGTCGGAATCAAATTTTTCTGATCGACAAAGCTAGGGCCATCGGATCGAGGCGATCTTTTGCGATGACACTCTAATGATAATTATTTAGATAATGAATAGTGAAGATAGATATTAAATTTTTAAATTATATAATATTTATAATATATATATATATATGATAGCGGTTACAATTAACCACTACCATAAATAAGCTTATAGCAGTGGTTCCTACTAACCATTACTATAGGTCCAACTTATGGCAGCGATTTTACTAACTGCTGCTATAGGTCCGACCTATAGCAGTGGTTACAATGAACCGCTGCCATAGGTCGATCTATGATAGTAGTTTTTTGTAACCGCTGCTATAGGTCCGACCTACAGCAGCGATTTTTGTTAACTGCTGCTATATATCGGACCTATGGTAGCGGTTATAAAAACCACTGCCATAGGTCCGACCTATAGCAGCGATTAATAAAAATCACTGTCGTAGGATCTATGGTAGCGATTTCAAAAATTGTTACCATAGACTATTTTTGTAGTAGTGATAGAGATTGAAGAATATGGAGAAGATAAGCATAAACAAAGTAGAGATCAACATGTTCGATAGAAAGGATAATTTTTTCTCATAGCAAGCAAGGATAAATGATGTCCTCATTCAATATGGGTTGATCGATGCTTTCTTATATGATGAGACGCCAGCCACCATAGAGGTGAAGAATTGGAAGCAGATCCAGATGTAGGTGGTGAGCACGACCCACTTATACCTAGCGGATGATGCGGTGATCCATGTACTTGGTGAGACTTTTTCGACGGTGCTATGGTCGAAACTCGAGGAGTTGTACATGACGAAGTCGCTCACCAACATGCTATTCCTTTGGAGACAGTTCTATCAACTACAGATGGATGAAGGCCAAAGCATGCGGAAGTCTATCCAACTTTTAGAAGATCCTCACCGACCTCCTCAGTATTGGTAAAAAATTTGAGAAGAAGATCAGGGCATTGGTCTTGCTAGCCTCGCTCCTTCTTTCGTATGAGTTCTTGGTGACTACTCTTCTAGTGGAAAATAGCACCATCAAGATGGACGAGGTCACTGTAGTGATACTCTAGAATAAGGATCTTAGGAGAAAGAATCCAGCTTCGAGCTCAGATGGTGGTAGTTCAGCTTTAGCAATTTTTGGAGGAGCAGAAAGTAGTAGACAGAGCGGTAGAGGATCGTGAGAAGGACAATCCAAGTCTAAGACGAGGGATCCTAGCAAGATCAGATGCTATAGGTGCGACGACTTGGGGCATCGAGTTAAGGATTGCCCATAACTCAAGGATCGGACGAGGGTTACTATAGCGACGGCCAGTAGTGAGTTAGAGGATGATGCCTTGGAGATATCTAACGAGGTATCTAGTTCTTTTTAATAGTAGATTTTAGATTTTGCATGCACATATCATATTTATTGCAGAGAGGAACAATTTGACTTCTTAGAGAGTAGTGGTGGTATTGTTTATCTACTGGATGGATCAAGCTTTACGATCAGAGGCATCAAGATGGTCAGCTGGAAGACACATGATGGTGTAGTGAGGAGATTGAAAAAGATTCAATACATACCCAATTTTAGATGAAATCTTATCTCATTGAGCAGACTGGATTTAAACGGCTACAGGTAGGTAGCTGATGATAGAATTCTGAAGGTCATGCATGGTGATAGGATGACATTGAAGGGGAAGAAGATATGAGGATATTACTATCTGATAGAAAGCCTAGTGTAAGGTGGAGCTTCAGGAGCCAGAGGAAGTCCAGTGCAAGATAGAGCTCCAGGTGGAGATGAATTGGGCATGAGATAGGAGACTCAGGAGGATGAGAAATGACGTCGTAGAGTGAAGTTGCTATTATCGCAGGAGAATTCTTCGAGTAGATCTTTGGTCAAAGTGGACATAGCCCATGATGGAGATGGGATCGAGCAGCCTGGCTCGACTCCCATATTTATCCATCCATGATCAGCAAATGTGCCCCAGGGCATGGGGGCAAGATGGATCACAAGCTCTTAAAGTCAGATGAAGGTCGAATGTCAAGTCGAGGTGGATATTGTTCGAAGTTGACATCTCGAATTCGATCCACAGCAAAAAGAGAATCAATTTTTAGCATAGCAGTCGGATTGGCTCTAATACGCGGTCGAGCCGGCTTGGATTGAGATCGAGTCGGCTTGAACTACTATCGAGCCGACTCTCTCAGATAGATAGATAATAAGAGTTCGGATGAGATGCAGTCGAGCCAGCTCGATCCCTGACCGAGCTGGCTCAATAGAGGTGAACAGAATATGATGAAATTTTTTTTATTTGGACTCAAATTATGATTAATCCAAGGGGTTTACGGGAGTTGCGCATGGACCACAGGATCCAATGGCCATGGAGGATTGCAGCCATGATCTGAAGGTTAAAAAATATTCCAAAACTCTATCAAGGACATGTTCGACTCATATTAGGAGAACGAGCCCAATTAGGACTCCTGTAAACTATTGAGAAGAGGATTCTCATCCTATTTAAAGGACTGAGGTGCTGTAGAGCAAAAAAGATGATGCATGTAGTGTGAGAGGCACGTAAAGAGGCTCAGACAGCCATCGAGAGGAACTTGGTAGAGCGCCGAGTATGTGTAGCCCGCGAGAGAGAAAAGTAATAGGTGCATAGCATCCGATGAGGAGGATGAGAATAGAGCATCTTGTAGCTTCTATGGATCTTTTTGAAATTTTGAGAGAGCTTTTGTGAGGATAGCTTCTAGTTGAGAGAGATTTATGAATGGTGAGTTGAGAGTAGGTGTTCTCCTCTTGTACCTATTTTTCTCTTTCATAGTGAAGCTTTGCATGCCTCATGGAGGTGAGCCTTTAGGCTGATCCACATACTTGATTATTTTCTTATTCTATTTTTTTCTTCTTTCTGCCATAATAATTTGGTACTAGATCCTTAACAAGCGGTATTAGAGTAGCTGATATTCCAATAAATTTGGTATCAAAGCAAGTTGATACCACAACAAATCCTACCCCGACCCTTGCTAGATATACCTAGAATCTAGTCACCATTGATCTATGTTGAATTATCTGAGCTATAATTGATCATGACCAGTTGAGTTAATCGTGATCAAATTGACTTGGTTAGTCGAGCATGGCCGCCTAGTCAACCTTGTCCTTCCCCTACTTTGGATTGCACAAGTTTAATCCGATCTCAGTTTTCTTGAGTTTTGACATTATTAATAATGGATTCTAATTGTTGTGAATAGGTTCGAATGATTCGCATAAATAAATTATGAAAGTTTAAAGCAAAAGAGAAAATAATCCCGACACTTCATATTTGCTTTTGAATTATCCATTATTTTATCATAAAAGAATATTTTATATTTTCATAAAATAAGGATCGAACGTATATACGATGAAACTTATGATTTATCATAAAATAGTGATTCTATGAATACTTTAATATGAATGACTTGTTTATAAATATAAATTTTATATTTATGAAATATATATTTTATTATAAAAAGAATAATTTTATTACTATTTTATTATTAAAAATTATTTATGGATCATGATTTCTATAAACTTATTTAATATTTTATTCACGTATGAGTTAAGAAAATATGATTCAATGAAATAAAATTAAGAATACTTATTTTATGAAATATGAAAAAAAACTTTGAGATAGCTATATATGATACCTAAAAATAGGAAAGATTGACATTTAGAGCTAGCATCCATACGATCCTACTAGCGGGTATAGTAGTTAGCACATAACCCTGCCAGCACATAATTAGTTGTTGGCATACGATCCTATCAGTGGATAATAGTAATTGATATTTTATCGATTACGGTCATATCATAAGTATAATATTGACCTTAGCATTTAGTTTGAGATAATTATTAAGAATTATAATATGGTAAAATGATAGATGATTTATGACTTTATTTATAAAGTTAGCATGATTTATGAATTTCTTTATGCTATGTACTGAAAATCATATCTATGTAAATTGCATGATTTATGTATATGCAAGAGCATGATTTAATTTATAATATATTATTAGTATGAAAGTTTTATCTTCTAATGATAATTATCTTTTTTAAATAAATTATTGATGTATATATAAATTTATTCTTGATTCGATAAGATAGTGTAAGGTTTACTTAGTGAACTAGTATAGCTTATTTTTTTCTTTTTTTTTCTAAAGAAATAGAATCAATAGAGATGAAGAAATATTTGGGCTTTGGCAATCATGCTAATAAGATAATTTTATAGCTGAAGTTTGTTTCTTTGATTGATTACGAATTATAATTAATGATATTTTAAATTTGAGGTTATAGGTTTTGATCTTAAAATTTGGATTTAGCCGCTTTGATATTATTAATGATGAATTCTAATTATTGCAAATAGATTCGGATGATTCACATAAATAAATTATGAAGGTTCAAAGCAGAAGAGGTAAGTAACCCTGGCTCTTCATATTTATATTTGAATTATTTATTATTTTATTATAAAAAAATATTCTATATTTTTGTAAAAATAAGAATCGAGTATACATATTATGAAACTCATAATTTATTATAAAATAGTGATTCTATGAATACTTTGATATGAATGACTTATTTATAAAATATAAACTTTATATTTATGAAAATATATATTTTGTTATGAAAAAAATAATTTTATTACTATTTTACTATTAAAAAATATATGTGGACCATGATCTCTATAAACTTATTTAATATTTTATTCATCACGAGTTAAGAAAATATGATTCAATGAAATAAGATTAAGAACACTTGTTTTATGAAATATGGAAAAAAAACTTTTATATAGCTATATATGACCCTTAAAAGTGGGGAGGATCTATATTTGGAGCTATTATTCATACGATCACTACTACAAAAAAAGACTATGACAGTGGTTCATAACCGTTGCCATAGCCCAAAAAATCGCTGCTATTGTGACCATCATCGTAGCTCTATGATAGCGGTTGTTGCAGCGGTTGTTTAAATCGCTGCCATAGATAATCTATTACAACGGTTTATAAATCGCTACATTAGACCTATGACAGTGGTTATGATCTATGGTAGTGGTTACATAACCGCTGCCATAGGTTTAATGCAGCAGTTGGCACCGTTTGCATCAAAAATTTATGACAGCGGTTGGCACGGATATGGTAGCAGTTATAAAATTACTGTCGTAGATCTTAAATAATTTAAAAAATAAATTTTTTATTTTTTTTATATATGTTATCTGATAAATACAGAGATATAACACAAGAAAATATAATAAATACAAAAATTATTCTGAAATACTAAAATTTTATTACCAAATAAAATTTATTACAATATTTTTAAAAAAAAATAAAATATATCAAAAGTTTTCTAAATCTACATCATCGTTGTCGTTACCGGGAGCTGGAGCCAGAGCCGAAGCCGAAGCTAGAGCTGGAGCCAGAGTCGAAGCTAAAGCTGGAGCTGGTGCTGGTCCCAAAGCGAGAGTTGGAGTTGAAATATGGGCCTACATATCCTCAAAGCCTATGATTCCAAAATGTGTGCTGAGCGTCGATATCATGTCTCTCACGATGCCCTCCAGATGAGATGCGCGCTCCTCAGCCTGATCTACCCGCATCGCAGCATGATCTATTCATGCCAATGCCTCCTCAAGCTTCTTCCGATTGACGATACTAAAAGTCTATAAGGAGACACTCATCTCAGATCAATAGCTCGTCGGCGTGTGTCTAGGTCTGCATCGGATCCTTCAAGAGTGCTCAAACCTCAAGACTTGAGACAGATGGTCATGAGGCCCAAAGGTATCCGGGCCCTCACTTGCGAGCGCATCTAACTGATCCTGTAATTATAAATTAAAATAAAATTTTATAAGAAATGTTATAATACTAATCATATATACTAATATATTTAATACTTACAAAAATACGTTCGATCACGATGTTCATCGGTCTGTCCATCTTGTCCGTGCGGCTGGATTGAAAGATCTCGCTACGGTTGGGCATCACTCCATCTCTCATCAGCTATAATAAAGAACAAATTTATGAGAAAAATGATAAAAATATAAATTTAATTTATCTAGTAAAATTTAGAATTAATTACCTCTCTATGCACACGATTGGCCATAGACTCGAGACCTAGAGTGTGCGTATACTCTTGGGCTGCACGGTTCTTCCGATTCTAATAGAAGGTAGCCTAACAAGTATTTAAATAAATAATAAATATTTAAATAAAATTTTAAGCATATTAAAAAATTTAAAAATTAAAAATTTTACCTCGAACTTCTGGCTCCTCTAGTGTCTAACCATCCTCTCCCATTGACTGGAGGATAGTCCTGTATCCAGGGAACAAGCTCCTTCGAAGTGTCTTATCGGTGCTCGAGCCATTCTCTGTAGAGCTTGACCTTGTAACTTCGGTACAACTTCTCAATCTTCTTCAGTCGGACATCTTGAGCCCTCTCGTGATCGGGGAAGTCGTACCTTCTCTTCACAAATTTATTAAAAATCAATTATAAAATTATTCTAATAAAATATATATAGTGTAAACATATAAAATGCATAAATATAACTAAGATGCGCGTACTTATCTATATCTCCTTCCATACCCGATCTCTAACGACAGCATCCATCAAACGCCAGTCTCTGGACTCTACGGGAATGATGTCTGATCGTCTTACAAGTACTCTAAAAAAGAAATGCATCTCCCGAGCAGTCTCCCCTACCAACCTTTCCTCTGCATCGTAATAGACCATCACCTGATGCTGGCGGTTCCACACGTGTGCCATATGTGTGGGACCACGAAATGTCCGGCTATATGCTGCACCTGTAATGCAAATATGTTGTGCAAATATATATGTACAAATACTATATAAAAAATAAAGTTGTGCTAATATAATAAAAATGTACACTCAAATGCCTGCGTAGTAGCATGTGCCTCAGATATGGATGACGGTAGAGGCTCAGCTGCCGGTGGAGTAGATACCGACAGTGGAGGTTCTTGAGCAGTCGATGATGAGGTGGATGAAGTATGCTCTAATTGCTCCTCGAATGCTGAACTGCACGTAACCCGATGAGGGACATGGGTGAAAGCTAGATGGCATTTCGGTGCCATTATGACTTACAACATTAATGAATATTAATCAATATAATATGTTGAACAATAATATTAGTATAGCATCAATAAATAGTCTCTAATATGTACACTAATCAATTGATGGGTCTATCATTATGCAATGCAATAAACAAAAGCAACAAGATATAAACATCCAGAAAATGTTATGCAATAAATTCTACAATATGAATTACATTCATAAATAATTAAGGATGAGCAATAGTCGCAGATTCAATCTCTTGCGCGAACATTGGCGTTAATTCGAAAACCTGAAAGAAGAATAAAGTAGATGACGGTGGCACCTTAGGGCTTAAAGTTGGAACCTTAGAGAGACATATCAAATTCTATTTGCTCGGAAGCCAAGCTGGCTCCATGCCTGAGACAGTCGGCTCCATGCCTGAGACATCCAGCTAGGGTCCTCCCCCAATCGATTTGATCACGGTCTGAGCTGGCTTGGCCGCGTATCCGAGCCAACTCGATAGTGTGCCATTCCCTCGATCATTCCCTCTCCCCCTCTCTTGATCTCTCTCGTCGGCGATAGCGGTGAGGCCGAACCCCTCCCTCTCAGCTTTTCCATCTCTCGATCTTCTTCTCTCCCTCGCCGGCGAGGTCCGATCCCATCCCTCCCTCTCTCACTCTCTCGATCTCCCTCGCCTGCAAGGCCGGACCCCATCCCTCCAGTGATGCCGACGAGGCCGGACCCCCTCCCTCCCTCTCTCTCTCTCGATCTTCCCACTCTCCCTCTCTCGATCTCCCTCATCGACGAGGCTGGACCCCCTCCCTCCCAATGATGGCGGCAAGATCGGATCCCTCCCTTCCTCTCTCAACTACAGATCCGTTGGGTATTCAAATTTGGATTCGATATCAGTAATTAAAATTGGGTCCGACTCTGAATATCCAAGTTTCGATCCAAACCCAACCCGTTGACAGATCCAGTCCACAGCCGCCAACATGGCACGACCCAAGGCTACAGCCATGACATGGCCCAAAAACTACGGCATACAAATAATTATAATAATTATAATATTTATTATAAATATTCTATAAATTATTATAAATATACATAATTAATAAATAATACTATAAAATTAAAAAAATTATACTTGCGGCTATAGAGAGTGAGTCGCATCGAAAGCTCCAAGGATCGCCGACGACGACACTAGAGGAGGACGACGGCACTAGAGGTAATCTGTAAAATAAAAGCAAGATAGTGAGATAGAGAAGAGAGAAAAAGAGGAAAGAGAGAGAGTAGGAGCGGCCGAGGATGGGGGCTAGGGGGAGGGGGCACAGTGACGAGGAGGCGAAGGAGGCTTCACACTCGGCCAGGGGAGGATCATAATGGTGTGGTGGTGGAGGGGTGGGGTTTCATGGGGGCAAAGGAGGGTGGAGGGCGGCTCACCGAAAGGGAGGTTTGGTTTCGCACTAGGGCTGGAGGAGGATAGAGTGTGGGGAGGGGTTTCACGGAGGGCCAATGGAGGGTCGAGGGTGGATGGGGGTTTGCTGGAGGGGGTTTCATAGGAGGCCAAGGGAGGGTCGAATGGGGGTTTGCGAAGGAGGGTTCGCTGGGACGAGGGAGGTCGGATGGGGGGGTGGGTTTATGGGGGGCTGAGCGAGAGTGGAGGGGGGGTTCGCCAAAGGAGGGGTTTCGCGGAGGGTCGGATGGGGGGGTGGGGGTTTCATGGGGGGCTGAGCGGTGGAGGGGTTCGCAAAGGGGGGTTTCGCGAGGGTCGAGGGAGGGTCGGATGGGGGTTCGTTGGTGGGGAGATTTCACTGGGGGACGAGGGAGGGTCGGATGGAGGCGTAGACGGGCCGAATGGGGGGTGGTGGGTGGCGCGGAGGGGCGACCGAGGATGGGGGGCAGAGGGGGAGGGGGAAGGAGGGGCGGCGTCGGCCGAGGGGGAAGGAGGGACGATGCCGATCGAGGGAGAAGGAGCCTTACTGGCGATGAAGAGGAGGGAGAAAGAGAGAGAGAGATCGAGCGTGCATGGGAGGGAACAAAAAATTTATAGATTTTTAATCTAACCTACGGCAGTGGTTATCGAACCATTGCCATAAATCTATGACAGCGATTATCCAAAATTGCTGCTGTAGATCTACGGCAGCGGTTCTATAACCACTACCGTAGATCTATAGCAGCGATTTTTGATAACCGCTGCCATAGATTACAAATATTTTTTTTTAAAATATTATATAATTTTAAATTTTAATGCCCATCTTCAGCGTTCATTCTCTAAATAATTATCATTAGAATGTCTTCGCAAAAGATCGCCTCAATCTGATGGCCCTAGCTTCATCGATCAAAAAAATTTGATTTTGATGATCACGAACGACGATGCGATGATCTGATAGATGGAGACCTCTGATGGATCCAAAAATCTGCGACGATGATCTCGATGATGTTTGTAGTATACTATCAAAATTTTACTTCAATCGGATATTGTTATCATAGTCAATTTAGTATGAAATGATTTCGACCGTTAAATTAGAAACAAGCGATCAAAGAATTAAACGACGTTCGATTATAAGATAATTATTTAGTTAAATGATTTTTGTTATATTTTTAAATATTTTATATGATGATGATAGTAAAATTTAAATCATTTTCATATAAACTATTCACGTTAAGCAGATATTGCAAAAGCACGAGCATAACAACCAGTGAAGTTTCAGAATAGTTATCAGGAGATGTATAGTTTTATATCATTCTTCGTCTCACGAGTTGAATTTTATAATTACCATCATAAAAAATGATTAAAGTAGTAGTCAAGATAATTTACAAAAAAATTATCTCATAATCGAATATCGTTTGGTCATTTGATCACTTGTTTATCATTTAACAGCCAAAACTAATCTATACTAAATTGACCAAGATAACGATATCCAATTGAAGTGAAACTTTAATAGTATTCTACAAACATCACCGAGATCATTGTTATAGGTTTTCAGATCCATCGAAGATCTCCATCTATCAGATCATCGCATCGTTGTTCATGGTCGTCGAAATTTATTTTTTCTGACCGACGAAGCTAGAGCCATTGGATTTAGGTGACTTTTTGCGACAACACTCTAATGATAATTATTTAGATAATGAATGATAAAAATGAACATTAAATTTTAAAATTATATAATATTTAAAAAAAATATATATGGCAGTGATTATAATTAACCGCTGACATAAATCAGCTTATAGCAGCGGTTCCTACTAACTGCTGCTATAGGTCAGACTTATGGCAGTGGTTACAATGAACCGCTACTATAGGTCGACTTATGGCAGCGATTTTTTGTAACCACTGCTATAAATCTGACCTACGATAGTGATTTTCTGTAACCGCTGCTATATGTCAGACCTATAGCAGCGGTTACAAAAATCACTGCCATAGGTCTGACCTATAACAGCGGTTAACAAAAATTGCTGCCGTAAGAGCCATGGCAGCAATTTTGAAAATCGCAACTATAGGCCATTTTTATAGTAGTGGATCCTATTAGCAGGTATAGCAGTTAGTATATGATCCTACCAGTAGATGTGCAATCGAGCCGAGTCGAGTAATTGGAAGCTTGAGCTCGACCGAGCCTTAATATTTCAAGCTTGAATTTAGTTCGATAAAAAATAGGTAAAGCTCAAGATCGACTCGACTCATCTCGAATATGAACTGAGTCATACTCGAGCTCGAGTTCGAGCTCGAAATCGAATCTTATTTTATTAATAATATATATATATATATTAATATATATTATAAATAAAATTAATATTATTAAATATATATATATATTCGAGTAGGCTCGTGAGCTTTCAAGCTGAGTATCCTACTACTCGAGTTTGACTTGAAAAGCTACTCGAGCTCGACTCGAACTCGATAATAACCGACTCGAGTCGAGCTTGAGTAGCTCGCGGGCAGCTCGACTCATTTGCAGCCCTACCTACCAGCATGTATGTAATTAATAGTTGGCACACGATCGTGCCAGTAGATAATAGTAATTGATATTTTATCGATTACGATCATGTTATAAGTATAATATTGTTCTTAGCTTTTAGTCTGAGATAATAATTAAAAATTATGATATGGCAAAATGATAAATGATTTATAACTTTATTTATAATATTAGCATCATTTATATATTTATTTATGCTATGTACTGAAAATCATATCTATGTAAATTACATGATTCATGTATATGCAGGAGCATGATGCAATTTATAATATATTATTATTATGAAAGTTTTATCTTCTAATGATAATTATTTTTTTTAAATAAATTATTGATATATGTATAAATTTATTCTTGATCCGACAAGATAGTATAAGATTTACTAACCGAATTAATATAGCATATTTCTTTTTTATTTTTCTTGTTTTAAAGGAATAGAATCACTAGAGATGAAAAATTGTTTATAGCTAATTTTTTATTCTTTGATTGATTACAAATTGTAATTAATAATATTTTAAATTTAAGATTATAGGTTTTGATATTAAAATTTTGATTTAGTTTCTCTGAACTAATATTTATTTAATTATTTAATAGATAATAAATTTTAGATTTTATTTAAGATTATGATTATTGACTTCGTATTATCATGAGTTGCACCTCTTGGTAACATGGCCATATCATGTTCTAAATTTGGGGTGTGATATTTAGTCTTCCATACGACATGATCACTAAAAGCTGGTGATGTAAAAGATCCTTCGCATGTTTTATAATGTTTTGAAGTGTGGAATATATCTTGGTAACTTAAGTTTGCTTGATTTTGACTGAAAAGTAAAAGCAGTTGAAGGTGGTAGCATGAATTAGAAAATATTGCAAATATTATAATTTTAGAGACTGAGCGAAAATGATCTAGTTTGCAACATTGTGTAAGAGCTGCTGCCTCAGCTTACTTGCGAATGCTACCATAAAAAATTTCATAAAAAATGCGGTTACTTGTGGAACGGACACTAACAGTCCGGCAAACATGAGGTACTGTTGCACCCTATGGCTAAGAAACAATTAAGCAGCAAAAATCATGGAAACAAAAATACCATCAAAATTCGAACTTAGGTTCAAGTGGCAAAACGACCAGTAGATAGACTGAAAAGATATTAATATCATATGCGTACAATATATACAGAATAACATGCTAATCAGTGCATAAAGATAACCCACAATTAGTCAAGATGTCAAGCAGTAAAAATATACCAATCTTGATGATGATGATGATGATGATGATTATGTTGCACCATTCCCACTACATTTAAAATAACCAATCTAGTGTGCTTACGAGCCAAGAAACGCATTTCTGAGGAATGTTTGAAGCAAAAATTTTGATGACTAGGCTTGTCTTTAGCAAAAACGATTTCAATTCTAGTTTCTCATGAGTAGCGGAGATAGCCTGCATCAATAAAAAAATGTACCCAATATTTCCTTTGTTTATTGTTTTGATATTTTCGATGCTACACACATCTTTTTTTAACCTACAAACTAGTTGGTTTTTATTAAACTAATTTTTTTTTTTTTTATGATAAAATTCCATTTACCACAATTTGTAGCATAGGGAAGTACAAATGGCAGGCTTGATTTATAATAACTTACTAGAAAAATATATTTTGTTTTAAATATATATTTGTTAGATTCATGATCCTAGATTTACCACTGAATTTTACATTTAAACAGACTAGTTACTACATTATATGTATCCGATTTAAGTGCAATTGATGGGAATGAGGTGCATGATCGTTCTCAGTTGGTTGATATTTTTTGACCATGCTTTTACCCAAGGAAATAACCTTCTCGATGCCAAGATGGAGATAAGTGTCTCACAATGTAGGGTAGACATCTCCATATCTATAAATGGTGCATATAAAATAGCCGAGCAGGATTCCTTCACAAGTGTAAGCATTAGAAAATGGTGTGTCAACTGTTTGCAATGCTTTGGTACATGTTGGTAGGTCAGCAATAAGTTGAAAGTGCTATAGATATTTGTTGATGGTGTGAGAGAGAGAGAGAGAGAGAGAGAGAGAGAGAGAGAGAGAGTATGCCATCACTCCATGCACCTCTCAGTATATCATATAAATTTGCTATGAAAATGTCTATGATGTGAATTATGTAATGAGCTTTTTTTGAAATTAACATGAATTTTGCATGTCTTCTATGCAATTAATTTTAATTTAAAATTTTTTAAAAAAATAGTGGGATGTGGAGTCGCGAGAGTGAAACGTGCGGCTCATATGTAAGCAAACAGAATACCTTAGCAAGCATATGGGTTGGGAAAAACAGTCTCAAATTTTATTTATCTCATGTTTAATGTTTTGTACATGCTAGTTAACTGGCATCAACTTAATAAATACAATAGGTGCATAGAGGAAGAGAGGGTAACTCTCGTAAACATCAAAAACAGAGAAAACTTTTATGTCTACCCTCTAATTTTTAAATTAGAATTGTGGGAAAGGATGGAGCTAACTAATTTGATTATGGAGAATTTTTTTTTTTAATCTATTCAATTTGAATTTTATAAAATAAAATATTAAAAATATTAAAAAATTTAAAAAATAAAATTTATGTCTTTTAAGAATAAAATTGAATTGGATATAGATCAAATACTAGTATATCAATATCAATATTTTATCTTGTTTGATGAATATAAATACAGATACAAATGTTAGTCAAATAAAAGAATTCATATTAATATTTTATTTTAAATAAATATGGATATAAACCAGATAGAAGTATAGATATTAATAAAGATATAAGTTAGATAATTAAATTTTATATCTATAGATTCAAAAAATATTATTAAATGGAAGGAAAATAAAGTTAATAGCATGTCAATATTTTACTTATTTTTTATAATAATTTATATATTTTATATAAAATTAAATAATATTATAAAAAAATTAAATATTTAGAAATAGATTGAACAGCTATCTATCTAAATCTATATTTATTTTTTAGATATAGATATTAGTTGAATGTCCAAATTTTTACGATAGATTCAAATAATAAAATAGATCTAAATAAATATTATTTGGTCTACTTTCATGCCTAATGTCGTTTTCCGTTCAAGATTATTATATAGCCTTATAACGTGCTAGTAAGATCTCTGCTTGTAAAATTTGAGTTAGATTTTTTTAAAAAAAAATTAGAAGAGAATAACGACTAGCAGAAATAATCATAAAATTGAAATAAATGGTAAGAATTTTGAGTTGGGCCGTGCTTTAGTCTAAAGGGTGTAAGTTGCAAGCCCATTTACACTCGCTTGTCCAGTATTATTTATATTTATATATTTATTGGCATCGGAATCTCTAAAAGCATATATCCCTCGCGTTAATCCTACGGTTGTCAGATACCGGTTAATTTAACCCATCATCCAAAGGTCAATCACCGAAAAGAAGATTCGAGAGAGAATTTAAGACGGGAAGCCGAACCCGCTTCCGAGTTAAAATCTAACTCGAGTTAGGGAACGAGTCAACACCTTGGCATCGTGTCTATAAAAGGAGCGGATAGGCATTCAACCGATTTGCTTTTCATCTTTCCTCTTCTAGGGTTAGGGTTTCTTCCATATATCCGATCCGATCCTTGCGTTCCCAAAGATCTATTCCTTCCCGCTGGTCGCCGATCATGGAGATGGAGTGCCTGACGGAGTTTCCCCACACCCACATGGATCGCCGCCCCAGAAAGCGGCCGAGGTTGGGTTGGGACGTCGTGCAGACCCCAAAGGTATTAACTTTTCTTCCCGATTTTTGTGACCCCCTTTGTTTTGGTGTTTTCTTGTTCTAATCTGGTAGATCCATCGGAGTTTGTTCGGATCTACGGGTTAGATCAGGTATGTTTCGGCTTTTTTTGTTTCGTTAATTTATATTCTTAGATCTGAGATTTTGATGGAGGTTGTTGGATCTGGTGAGGATCCTTAACGAAAGGTTTGGTTGTATTAAATTTTCACATGAAGGCTACTGGCATAATATATCGAATTTATTTGATGGTTCTAGGGTTCGTCAGATTGTTGATACATCAGGTTATTATTTTAGGTTTGATTCAGTAATTTGGAACCTGACGATAGGTTATTGAATAAAGTCTGATTTTCTCGTAAAAATTATTTTTTTCGTCATAACAATTGATTTTATAGTGCTGTTGAGATCGTCGTTTTATTTTATTTATTTATCTCATAATTTTATGATTTAGGCTTTAAGAACTTAGTTTCTCTAGTCTGTGGTACTTTTCTTGGTTTTTCATTGATGTAGGAACCATGTAGTATAATTACTTTTAAAGGGATAAAATAATTGATGGACTTGATACCAGTAATGTGATTGAATACTATGCTTCTCTTGTGGTGTACGAAAGGCATAGAAAATTAGAGATCATATTATTCTGTCTTTTGGGGACAAGTCCGCTCGTATGGATAAAGGTACCAATTTTTGTCAATCTTGAACCTTTTAACTTTGACTGTTGTGGTTTTAATATAACTGGACGATAAGTATTGTTGATATCCCTTCTTTGTACTTCAGAAACGATCATCTAGCTTGCTAATCTGAGGTTCTGATGCATGTATGGTATGATTCGTTTGGCCTACATGATTGATCCCCCCTTGGGATTACAGCGTAGCGAGCTAATTGATCATTTCTTATCCTTGTTTACCCTTTTAATCAGCCAGATTTACGGCTTATGTTGAGTAGTTTCTATTGAGAACATGCATATTGCTCTATCGGGTTCTTATCGAACACATTTTTAAAGGGAGGGAGTTAAGTCATGATTTTGTTTGTTGAGTGGGAAAAATGAATGGATGACTGTGTGTAGGCTCAGATAGGAATGTTATGTGGGCAAGAAGTTGGAGATGTGACCAGCTTGGTATCTTCGAGGGCACCATCAGACCATACTTGTTCTTCTCTGTATTCAAAGGGAGTGGCTCGAAATGCTTCCCCTCCTTGGAGAGAAGATGATAAAGATGGGCATTACATGTTTGCGGTTGGAGAGAATTTGACCTCTCGCTGTAATTACACTTGACTACTACTGTAAATCTTATATATTTTGTGGGTGGTTTGTCACCAGCAGTGTTGGTGGTTTCTTGCATTTCTTCTTATTCCTTTTTTGGCATTATGATCAAATTATCTATAGAAATATTTATGATATGGGTGCATGAATGTAGAGGATATAGTGATATTGATTTGAAGTATCTTTCCAATGTAAAGTGCATCACCTTTTTAGCCCATTCTTTTTCCTTCTCATGGATTTATTCTTTTATCACATCCATTTATTTTATATATTAACCAATATAGTATTGATACTGTGACCAGAATATGCTTTTTATGCTTGTACTTGGCTATTTGCCTATCTTTTTTTTTTTTGTTTTTTTTAAGCTGTAGGGCTTCCTTTTTATCTGTTGGTTTTTTTTCCTTTTTCTGTAAAGTTTTGCAAAACTTCTCATTTATTGATCTTGTTTCCTTGGTGGTTTTTCTCTGCTGTCATTTTTTTTTTTTTTTGCTTGTTTTTTGCGTTTAGTGAGATTCTCTTTAGAAAACTTGGTTTTTTTTTTTTCCGTTTCTTTTAAAAAAGTTTTAAAGCTTTAAAACCATGGGATTTCTTCTACATCATGATTTTGTTGCAACTGTAAACTTCAGAAATTTTTTCCTGTGTTTTCTGTGCATGGTTGCATGTTTTTTTATGAATTTTATGCTTTGTTTGCCATATTTACATACTTCTAACTCCAATCTTCTGCTTGTGGTTTGGTTGCAGATAAAATCTACAGCAAAATGGGTGAAGGTTAGTTCCGATGCTCAGTAATGAAGTTTTTTATTTGCTCAGCTTATATTCTTTCTTCTAGATGTTTTTTTTATGGTGACATCTGTTTTATTTTGTAGATGGTTATGCTCCTGGTAACATTGAGTAATAAAGTTTCATTATTTGCTGCCTTTATTTTCTTTTCCCTAGATGTTTTTTTGATTGTAATATCTGTTCTTCCTACATGGTTACCCTTCCCGTTATTGCTTCACTGGCGACTTAATGAGTATCCTAGATGAGCTTGAGTTATACTTAATTTCCTCCAGATCGCTTGTATTCTTATTCCAAATATCTCCTGTTATGCGACAGGTACCTTTGGTCAGGTTTTGGAATGTTGGGATAGAGAAAGGAAGGAAATGGTGGCAATAAAAATTGTTCGCGCCATTAAGAAATATCGGGAGGCTGCAATGATAGAGATTGATGTGCTCCAAGAGCTTGGCAAACATGATAAGGGTGGTAACTGGTGAGACAGACTTTCATCTCTCTCTTTCCATGAAGATCTTCTGTTGTTTTGTGTTTTGTTGGTAGTTTAGTAAGGTTGAAGGTTACATCTGTTTAAGTGGGTGTATTTTTGCAGTTGTGTGCAAATACGGAACTGGTTTGACCATCGTAACCATATTTGTATTGTAAGTATATGATGATTGATTTATGATAGCTTCCCCAATTTACCAAATATCTTTGGGGGTTAAAGTTGTCGGTGAATCTAAATGATTTTAACAGGTATTTGAGAAGCTTGGGCCAAGCTTGTATGATTTTCTACGGAAAAATGGTTATCGCTCATTTCCCATTGATCTAGTTCGGGAGCTTGCCAGACAACTCTTGGAATCTGTTGCATGTGTGTAGACATTAACTTTTACAAATTAAATATTTGCATTACATTGTCGGCTTCGGTTATTAACTTCTGTATGCTGTTTAGTTTCCCTTCTTTCACTTTTGGGTACTTATTTTGGCTCTCTTTCTGGGTGTTGAATGATAGTTTTGTTCTTGCATTATATTTGGGTTCCTATTGTAGGTTATTCTGTGTAATTCACTGGTTAGTTTTGTTCGTGCACAGATACATTAGATTGTTAGTTTGTCTCGTGTTGTTTCGTGGTTTTGATGTGTTAATGCTTGTTTGCTTTGCCTCCTCGCAGTTATGCATGATTTACACCTCATTCATACTGATTTGAAGCCCGAGAACATTCTTCTTGTTTCATCGGAGTACATCAAAGTGCCTGATGGTTCATGCTTAAAGAGGTTGCCCAAGTCAAGTTCTATCAAGTTAATTGATTTTGGAAGCACTATTTATGATCACCATGATCATAGCTACATTGTATCAACAAGGCATTATAGGGCTCCTGAGGTTATTCTTGGTATGTGCCTATCATTTTGCTTTCTAAATTTCTTATTTTTCCTATTTGCTCTATGAGTGTGGTATTAATTTGATTTTGAAAATATTTCCAACAGGACTTGGATGGAGTTATCCATGTGATATATGGAGTGTAGGCTGTATTCTAGTGGAACTTTGCTCGGTATGGGGCACTCTTTGTGTTATATATTCTTCTCGCTAGCAGTTCATTTTTGTTTGCATGCATCAATGATTTTCCTTTTTTTTTTTAAAAAAAAAAGAAAAGAAAAAACCTCTTAATGCTTTGTTGTAGGGTGAGGCACTTTTTCAGACCCACGAGAATTTAGAACACCTGGCCATGATGGAGAGAGTTGTAGGTCCTCTGCCCCAGCATATGCTGAAGAGAGCTGAGTAAGTATTTTGTAAATCTGCTTGCTGTTATTTCACGTTTGCTGTGTTCAGCGCCAAGTAGATTAAACTCTTCCTGTGTTTTTTTAATTATCCTTTACTTTCAGTCGACATTCTGAGAAATATATTAGAAAATCTCGGTTAAATTGGCCGGAGGGTGCTACCTCAAGAGAGAGCATCAGAGCTGTTCAGAAACTGCCTCGCCTTCAGGTATGGATTGTTAGTGTTGTCGAATATAATTTTCCACTAAAATAGGCTGCGTTCTCTCGCTCAAAAAAGCAAAAAAACACTAAATGTTGCTAGTGAACATGTATATATTTTTTTTATCTCAAATTTGAAGTGAGGAGGGTAGCTTACGAATTGAATGTCCACAGTTCTTCTTGTTGGATTGCCCTACTCTATAAGATCTGTTTGCGCCCATTAAATCAATGTGGGCTTTTATTTTGATTGCATAATTGAAAGACGGTTTCTTAAATCAGTGAATTGTGATATTTGAAGATCTTAACTGATTTCGTACGTTACGCGCATATGAATTCCACGAAGATCAGAAACGGTGACTGTAAAATTGATCTGCTGCCTTACCCGATTGTGCCTTTTTTGTTGTCTGTGCAGAACTTGGTGATGCAGCATGTCGATCATTCGGCAGGCGATCTCATTGATCTCTTGCAAGGTCTCTTTAGGTACGAACCGGCTGATAGATTGACAGCTCATGAAGCTCTCAGGCACCCATTCTTTACAAGAGACTTCCATCGGAGGTCATAGACGGGGTTTCTTGGGCGCCCATATTTTTCACCAAAAGAAAAAAAAAAAAAAAAAAAAAGGAAAGAAAAGGAACAGGATCGTAACCTGTTTTCAAGGATGTATACTTTTCAAATCTACCGTGTCCAGCTGGAAACTGCTGCCACGTTAGCTTGCGAGAGATGACCCATTTGAGGATTGTGGAGCTGTCAACCTGACCGATGTAACCCAATAGAAATGTAAATTTGAATGTTTGTTTCTGTTCTGTAATTATTTCTTAAAACCATTTGAAGTTTTAGGTGAACGATGGATTTTGAGACTGAAAATTTAATGTGTTCGAAACGTTCTCGGCACCTGGGTCGCTTATGTTGTCGAGGTTTTGTGCAAACCGACTGGCAACGGCCTGTGGTTGGTTGGCAGATATTTGCTGGATTTTATGATTAGTAATTGGCGCGGTGATCACGTAAGGAAGAAGGTTAGAGACGTCCACAGCCAAACAAATCAAGAGATTTTGTTTAGAAATGTGATTAACGTACTTGCGATAAGATTCAATGGGAAGTGTGTATCAACTTGTTCGGTTCATGGTTCTTGAAAGCTCATTTTTGCCATAAGCATAGATTATATCGAGATAGCGTACCAGGACTAAAGTTGCGCATAGCGCAGAGAATTGGCATTCCTTTCTTTTGACGTGATCTATCAAAATAACTTCGGTTAAAACAAAACAGCAAAACAAAAGGCCGTCCTTCAAATCCATGGATATTTTTCTATACCTTTTGATTTTTGGGTGACATTTTTGGGGTATCAGTCGGCCATTTAGATCTTTGTTACTCATCAGTCTTTTAATTGCGATAGCAAGTATTAAATAATTTCTCGGGATATGAGATTATCGATATCTGGCATCCTCAAGTCTAGTCCACAAACTCGAGTTGTGGAACAATCCCTTTACTTTGGGGGAACTGCATTGTGGATGTAAGCATCGGTGCTGAGCTTCAGCCCTGCGTCCGCTTCAGGCCATCAACTTACAACTTATTCATTCATGTGGCTGGAATTCATAATTGATATTTACGACTAGGAAGGTTAGCGGGTGAATATTTTTCTCCAACAGATGGTTAGAATGTGGCCCTAGAGCTTAAAGAATCAGGCCATTCCAGCTAACAACCTATGGTTCAACCTCCTTATAAAAAAATATAAAGAAGACCAAGGCAAAGACTCCAAGAAAAAAACTCTCTCTCTCTCTCTCTCTCTCTCTCTCTCTCTCTCTCACACACACACACACACATACCATTCTCTTTTTTTCTCTATTGTTTTCAAGTTTTGATTAACTTAACAACCGGAGGGTCCCCCCACTGATAAATCTTCAGCGAGTGCAGACTTTTCTTACTGATTTTCTCTGGCATTTTGGTTCCTGGACGATGTCCAATTTTAGCCACATCGACCTCTATCCGAGGACTTGAAGTAACAGATTGACAATAGAGAAATAGTCAAAATCATTTTAAGAGGAAATGGAGCACAGTGCAGATGATCTCGCTTCGACAGTATCACCATCCTACTCCTACTCCTATGCCCAATCCTCCTCCCATTGGGGCTTGGGGTAGGAGGTTCAGTCGCCGAGCTCTTCCTCCGATGGAGATTCGATCCCAAGTTACTCTTTCTGACCTGCAAAATCACGCCAGAGGAGGAGTCTAAGAAGAAGGTTTATGATATCAAGTGCCACCTCAGCGAAGTCCAAAATAGGACTATCGGAGCAACAATGGCTTCAACTTTAACTCTCAATCCCCATTCTCTGAAGTTATATTGAGCAAACCGATTCTAAGTTGGTTTAGGATGCCCTAGATGAAGCCATATAATGGTTCATTGGACCGTCTCGACCATTTAAAGGGTTACAGGATCCTCATGATGCTGCAGGATGCATCGGACGTCCTCCTTTGCCTCACTTTCTCGACCACTCTCAAGAAGTTAGCGCCGATGTGGTATTCAGCGCTCGAGCTCAGATCCATTCACTCATTTAAGTAGCTTAATAGGTTGTTCATTGTTCACTTCGATAGCTATTAGGCTCAACCCAAGAATTTCAATAGCCTTTTCTCCATCCAACAATAAGAGGCGAATTACTGCATAGCTATGTGACGTGTTTCAATACCCCCATGCTATAGGTATGTAACCTCGATGAGTCGGTGGCAATATTGGCCCTCAAGTGAAGACTTTGGAATGAGCGCCTCATCTTTTTCTTTGATAAGATTTTTTTAAGGAATTATGCCAACCTGTTAGCCCAAGCTCAGAAGTACACCCAGATAGAAGAAGTCTAAGTGGCATGAAAGCAGGAGGAAGGAAAGAAGACCCTCAGAAGAAGTGAGGTCGAGAAGACTTCCAGGCGACCTGGGTCAAAAGAGAATCCTCCTGACCACTGAAGAGTCATAAGCCAAGGAGCCCACCTTGATGCTTCAATAATTATACCCTTTGTCCACTTTCTGATCTTAGATCCTAATGGAGATCGAAGGCCGAGAGTACTTTCAATGGCTCGAACTGATGAGGGCTCCTTTGGAGAGGAGAAGCAAGAGAAAGTACTATCACTTTTATCATAACTATGGTCACAGTACTGAGGAATGCCTTCAGCTTAAGGATAAGATTGAGGCCCTAATCCGAAGAGGCTATCTTGGTAAATATGTTCGGAAGCAACTAGATCGAGCATCGAATAGTCGTAGTAGCACCAGCCCAATCAAGAGAACAATGGTAACTGACTGACGGCTGGTGTCATCAATATGATTTTTGACTTTACCGATGGTTAGGGGGCAAAGGGCTGATTTGAAAAGACAAAGAGGCAACATAGGGGGGATGTTATATCTTTTTCTGATGATGACTCTAGTGGGTATAAACCCCTTATAATGACATTGTCATTGTGTCAATGACGATAGTGAATTATTATATAAAAAAATTTTAATTGATAATGAAAGCTCGACTAATATCTTATTTTATGATGCCTTCCAAAGAGTGAAATTGCCCATTGACCAATTGAGGAAAGTCGGCACCTTACTGGTCAGATTCTTTAGAGACTCCATGATTGTGAAGGACGAGATAACCTTTCTGATGATCGTCGGACAGAAGTCCTAAGTAGGACCATGCCGCTAACATTTCTAGTTGTTCGAGTCCCCTCTGCCTATAATGCAATCCTTGGTTATCTGGATTGAATGCTTGGCAAGCTATTATCTCCATGTTCCACTTGCTTGTAAAGTTTCCAACCAGGAATGGGGTTGGTGAGATATGAGAAGATCGAGTATTGGCTCGATAGTGCTTCTTGGCGATGATAAAAGGAAAGCATCCAAAGGAGGTTTTGTCGATCAAAAACTACGAGTCGAAGGAGGCTCGAGCTGAACCAGCCGAGCGACTTGTTGTGCGCCCATTCGATGAGACTGTCCAACTCGGAGCATAATTGGCACCAGACCTCAGAGACCAACTGATGGCATTTCTACATGCCCATAAGGATGTATTTACCTAGTTAGCATCGGATATGCTAGGTTTACCTTATGATATTATTATTCACAAGTTGAATGTGGATCTGAGCCATCATCCTATCCGACAGAAGAAAAGGAGCTTTGCTCCAAAGCAGTAGCAGGCGGTTGATGGAGTGGTCAACAAGCTCATGGTAGTAGGATTCATCCAAGAAGCGTATTACCTAGAATGGATCGCTAACATTATTATGGTGAATAAGGTTAATGGCAAATGGTGGATCTACATCGATTATACCGCTCTCAATAAAGTCTGCTCAAAGGATAGCCCTCTCCTATCAAGGATCGATCAATTTGTGGACACTATCTCGAGACAAACTCTTGAGTTTCATGGATGCCTTCTCTGGCTACAACCAGATTTGGATGGCTCCTAAAGACGAGAAGAAAATGATATTCATAATTAACAAAGATCTGTACTGTTATAAAATGATACCTTTTGGATTGAAAAATATAGGAGCCACATATCAGTGTCTCATCAACAAAGTATTCAAGTATTAGATCGGGTGCAACATGAAGGTCTATATCGACGACATGTTGGTCAAAAGCATAGAATCCAACTAGCACGTTGCCCACCTGGAAGAGGCATTTGCCAAGTTGAGGTAAAACCAAATAAAGCTCAACCCCAGCAAATATGCCTTCGATGTGACCTCGAAAAGGTTTCTTGAGTTCATGATAACCCAATGAGGATTGAGGCAAACCTGGAGAAGATTTGAGTACTGTTGGAGATGAAGCATTTGAGGATAAAGAGATGTGTAGCAGCTTACGGACCATATAACTGCTCTTAGTCGGTTTGCCTTGAGGGCAGCCAAAAAATGTCTCCCACACTGCAAGATCCTTAAGCAAATAAAAATCTTCGAATGGTTGGATGAATGCTGGACGGTATTTAGAGAGCTCAAGTGATACCTCAGATTGCACTCATTGCTCTCCAAGTCGGAGACAGGTGAGGATTTGTATTTATACTTATTGATCTTACCTATTGCTATCAGCTTTATGCTAATATGAGAAGATGTAGGAAGCCAAAGGCCCATTTATCATATCAGCAAGCTCTTCCAGAATGTGGAAACAAAATATTCTAAGGCCGAGAAGTTGATCTATGCATTGGTCACCACCACGTGATGATTTTGACCATATTTTCAAGTCCATTCGGTGATCATCCTGACCGACCACTCCCTAAAAGCCATCCTCTAAAGGCTTGGCACCTCGGGACAGATGGTAAAATGAGTAATCAAGCTTAAAGAGTATGACATCCAGTACCGCCTCGATTTATGATGAAAGCTTGGGTTCTAGCTGATCTTCTTGTGGAGTGTACTATGTTTGATGAGGAGTCGACACCAGAACCTTCCAAGGAGATAAGGGCCTCATGTTGGATCCTTCATGTGGATGAAGCCTTAAATTCCCAAGGATGCAAAGTCGGGCTGATCCTAATGAACCCAAAAGGTGTCGTGATAGATTATGCTCTTCGATTTGATTTCAGTGCTTCTAATAATGAGACCAAATATGAAGCATTGCTCGTAGGCCTCGACATTGCCAAGGAGCTTGGGATAAAGGATCTCAGAGTCTTTACTGATTCACAGCTCATTGCTGAAAATGTCCAAGGAGAATATGAGTTTCAAGGACTGAAGATAGCTCAGTACCTATAGAAACTCCAGACCTCTTTGAGGCTTTTCAACATTTGGAGGTGTAGCAAATACTAAGATCACAGAATGCCTGAGCTGATGCTCTGTCTCATCTTGCTATCTTGGGTTGTCCCGATCTTAACAGATAAGTCTTTATCAAACACCTGTAAAAGCTGAGTATCGAAGAAGAATTGGCTATCCTATAGATCGACCATGAGCCAAGCTAGATAGACTCGCTAATCAGCTATCTCCTTGATGGTGCCCTAATAAGGCTTGAAAGATCAAGTGCCAAGCCCCTATGTATGTCTACTTAGAAGAAAGATTTTATAAAAAAAATCATTCTCACTCTCCCTACTTTGTTACCTATGATCGACCGATGTAGGTTATGTACTCTAGAAGATCCATAAAAAAATTTGTGGTAATCACTTCAGAGCCAAGTCACTCGCTTATAAGTCAAATGGCAAAGCTGAGGTAACGAATTGAACAATCCTGCAAGGATTGAAGGCAAGGCTCGGCCAAGCTAAAAGACTCTAGGCTAAAGAGTTCTACAATGTGCTTTGGACCTATCGGGCGACTCCTCAGACTCGCATTGGAGAGACCCCATTCAATCTCACCTTCGGTGCTGAAGTAGTTATTCTAGTTAAGATCGGGATGCCGATGACCAAAGTGGAGAACTATAATGGGCAAGAGAATCCAAGCCGATTTAGAGTGAATCTAGATCTACTCGAGAAAATCAGAGAATGAATCCAATCAGGATGACATCATATCAGCATCGAGTGGTCTGTTACTATAATGTGTGGGTCCGATTGAAGGTGTCTCGATTCGGAGACCACATCCTATACCGAGCTAAGGTATTGGAGCTTATAGAGCAGGAAAAGAAACCCTCGAACTGGGAAAGCCCTTACAGAGTTGCCCAAGTCATCAAGCCAGGAGTATATAAGATCAAAAATCTTGATGATACATCCATCCCTCGGATGTGGAATGCCGAGGACTTGAGAATATACTACCAGCAGTCTTGTTAATAAAGGCTCCTTCCCTGAGCTTCAATATGGGTTTCTAATCAAAGTGGAGTCATTTGATGATGACTACAATGGGGCTAACACTCTAGAGAATCCACTTGGCCACCTGGTGCTCCTTGTTTATGGATGGGCCGAGCGGAGGTCTCAACGATGACTATGAAGGAGCTAACCCTCAGGGGACCCAACCTCGTCATCTAGTGCTCCTTATGTATAGATGGGTCGAGTGGAGGCTACGATGATGACTTCGAAAGGGATAACCCTCTAGGGATCCCACTTGACCATCCGGCGCTTCTTGTCCATGGACGGATCGAACAGAGGCCAGGATAATGACTACAAAGAAGCTAATCCTCCGAGGATCTCATCTAGCACTCTTTGCCTATGGATGGGTCGAGCATAGGCCACGACGGTGACTATGAAATGGCTAATCCTTTGGAGACCCCACTTAGCCATCTGGTGTCCTTATCTACGGATGGGTCGAGTAGAGGCTATGATGATGACTACAAAAGCGTTAACCCTCCTATGACCCCACCTAGCCTTTTGGCACTTCTTATCTATGGATGGGTCGAGCGAAGACTAACAACATCAACTAAGAAGGGGCTAACCCTCCAGGGATTCCACATGACCATTTGATGCTTCCTACCCACAGACAAGCCAGGCAAGAGCCAACGACAACAACTTGGTGAAGACCATTGCAAGATGATCTTGGACCGACCATTTATGATGTGACCTCCGACACTGAAGTCTTAGGATATGGTTTTGGCCAAAACCCGAACCTTATGAAAAGATAATAAAATTTCAAATCTAAGCTAGTCAACACAATTATCAAGAGGTAACAACAAACATCATTTCATTCAAAAAGCAAAGAAAGATGTTTCATTAGTTAAAACTTCATTACAAAAAAAATTCAATAAAAGGTACCAATAAACAACCATAAATGGAGAAGCTAGTCTTCAAGCAAGGGTGAGGTGGTCTCGGCAGCATCCTCGATGGCAGGCACTGGGGCCTCGATTAGGGTAGGCTCAAGTAGGATAGACTCATCCTTGTCTGATCAAAATGCTCCAACCTCAATCTCACAGTTCTCGAAGCAAAAATGTCTCAAGTCCAGTTTGGGGACCATCCACTATAGACGTGCTTGGAAGACATAGAAGCCATGTATATAGGCAGTTGAAGAGCCTTCAACAACCTCATTATCAAATTCTATCGAGGCCTTATACTGTTCGATACTTTTGAGTCTGGCCTCAATGACAGCTTTTGCCTTCTCCTTGTTGACTGTAGTCTCGATAAGCTTCAACTTGTCCTTGGTCGCCTTTCTGGCCTTCTCAGTAGTTTGTCTTATCTCCTCTGTGGCCTTCACTCGGGGTTTGGATGTTCGGAGTTTTCGATCGAGAACAGCAATATCATGTGCCAGCTATACGAAAAGATAAGAGTTAGGAGCCATTACTAAAAATTAAAAGCAAGCGGGTGAAGCAGGAACTCACCCGATAAGGCCAGCATAGGAGGTCCCCACAACCTCAACCAGGGGACTAGCCCTCCTCTCCAATTGATTAGCTAGTAGTAGAATAACCTCCACCAGCTCTCGGATGAGCTGGTGGTTTTGGAGACTGAAGGTACTCGTCAACATTGTTTTCACAACGGTGGCGAACCCTCCTTCACTCCTAGGTAAGGAGGGGTTCGCCTCAGACCTTGCCAACCCACTTGGTGCCTTAGAAGGAGGCAAGATTTAGCTTGCCAAAGGAGAAAGAGCTCACATCGACTCCAAAGCTATCAGTGCGACAGACTGTAACTACTTGACTGCTATTGATTCATCCTTGATTTTCATCGGATCTGTACCTGATGTTCTTGAGGAACATGCTAGGATGGGAGTAGGAACCCTCATCTGGGTATCCCTCAATTTTTTCGATGAAGATTCTCCGCTTGAAGAGATCATTCTCTTCTTCACCATTGATTTGATGGATGAGAGCGACGGCCTCATCACTGCAAGATCAGGGTTGAATGGTCAATTAGAAAATATGGTGATCACTTGCACTTGTGGAGATGGTGTCAGCGAGAGGAAGAAAAATACTTCCTCCAACAACCATGATAGTAAGAAAACAACCAGCAGTTAGGTGGCAGAAAATCCAGCCAGATGAGTAGCCCATTAATATAGATTATCGACGGCATAGATTCAACCATTGAATCACCAGATCTTGCTACTTGACCAACATTAGAAGTAATAGACCTTGCGACTCTTCATCGCACCCCTCTTAGGTCAAACTGCATAAGGTGATCTGTGAAGTGTGCTTCGAGGCTTACTAGCACTTGAGACATGGCGAGTCCACAAGAATCTAGGAACAATCTCTAGATCTCTTCTCCCCAAAGCACTACTCTGTTACCCTTTGAGCTCTCCTCCCTTAAAATGATGGCATGGATCACGAAGCAACAAATTAATACCACTCTGAGACTCCATCCACTGAGTACAGTGAAGGGAATGTTCCCAGGAGAGGATCAGAATGATAGCTGATAGTTAGCTCAAAATTTGACTACTTCCTTCGCTCAAAGCCATAAGACCACTTCAAACTTAGAAGTGGAGGGCAAGTATTATGGAAGGTGACCTATTGACCGAAACAATCCCTCTCCTTGGGGTGCATCCAAAGCGACTTAGCAAAACCGCACTGAACATAGGCATCAGCCTGGAGCCTCAATCCTATGCCCACTTTAGGCCACCAACCCATTCATTCATGTAGGCGAAATCTATAACTAATACCCACAACTAATAACCTTAATCTGAAAGTTAGCAAACAGATTTCTCTCCCCAATAGACTATCAGAACATGGCCCCAGAGCCTAAAGAATCAAGCCTAATAACCTATAGATTCTAGCTAACAACCTACGGCTTGACGTCCTTATAAAGAGGTATGAAGGAGACTCTTGGAAAAAGGAAAAGGCTCCAAGAAAAAAACTCCATCTCTCTCTCTCTCTCTTTCACTATTATCTTCTTTCTTGTACTATTCTCAAGCTTTGGCTAACTTAACTATCGAAGGATTCTCCATCGAAAAATCTTTGGCAAGTGCGTACATTTTCTAAAGATATTTTTTAGGATTTCAGTTTCCAGACAGCATCCAACTTCAGCCACATCAGCCTTGATCTGGAGACTTGAAGCAACAAGATTCATTTAGCTAATGCAAAGATAGTTTGGCCTCCACTCATCATGAAAACCTATCTTGTGCTCCGAGCTAACTAGCAAATCCTTAACATATCTCACCTATGCAGATGCTACAGTCACCAAGAGTAAAGATCTATACACATTATAATACATACAAGCAAATGATTAACTTGGTGATTCTTGCATATTACATAGCTATTCAAAAACTTTCCTCTATACTATGCAATATTTTAGAAAAGTATACCTTGTTTGTAAATCATTCTTTACTTTTTCCTTCTCTAACATTAATCACTATAAATTTGAATCATGCATGGCCTTTAAACTCACATGTTGGGTTCATTAACTTGGCCATCCTGATTTGGTGTCCGATCAACGAGCAATAGTCGGCTTCACCGACTGATGATCAATACAACCGACTAAATGACTACCATAATAGATTTTCGAATGACAACATATTATAATAAGTGTGGATAATCTCAATCAACTTTTGACTAGTCTGGCGTCCAACATATAATCAACGAATCTATGGATGACCGACTGTCGATTGGTTAGCCAACCTGCAGTTAGCTCTCTTCAACTGACCGTCAACCAACTTATCGACTTTTGATTGTCAATCTCTTGATTGATGATTGATTGATAACTTTGACCATTTCTCCAAATAGAATGATTCCAAGAATGGATAATCACTGATTAATCCAAATATCAATCGAATGCCGATATATGATCGATATAACCGACATATAGTCGGCATGACCTACGTTCTCGATGTAGAATGCGCATAACAGTTTCTCCATGATCATATAATGAGCATTAACTGCTCACTTAATACCAAAATAAATGGGATCCACGATATCTATCTATTATAAACGGTTATCAATCTATTCACCTATAAAAAGGAGGTAAATCGAGTACTTTGGTAAGAAAATTGTGGGCTAAACTCTACCTCTTTTCTATTGATTATCCTGTTCACCAATCCCTCACTAACTTAGGCATTGAAAGGTCCCTACTAAAAATAATTTCGATCAGAGTGGACTTCACTTGGAGGTACTTTTCTCTGACAATAGGTACAAATTGGAGATTGGCCGCAATAGATTGGTGCATCAGGTAGAAAAAAGAAAATGAATTATCCTAAAATAATGCCAAGAACATGAGTCTAACACTTCACTAGCTTCGCCAAATGATCTTCCCATCGAGAAGATCACCATCCTTCTCCATCTTCAATGGCAGAGCCCAATCTTTCACGTCCAGCTGTTACCACAGATGCCCCCACACTCAACAACTTGCTGCATTATTGCAACAAATGAAGATTCTAATGGAGGCGGTGTACAATATTCAACAACAACAGCAACCGATGGTGATAGAAGAATTGCCGGCATATGTAGTGCCATCTAGGCACAGCCGTCGTTCTCCATAGCGGTCCTTATCTCCTTCATCAGAGCAACGATCGGCATGACACTCTCATCATGTTGAGCCATCACCATTGCGGCACTCACACCATGCCACCCGCCATTCTCGACGATCGGCCTCTCCTTTCATTCGATGCAATATTAAAAAAGGAAAGAGACTGTGCTCACCGTCGACTTCTCCATCCTCGACTTCTTTAGAAGATTCTATCCCTGACTTTTTGCAACTACAGCAGCTCGACGACTACGAACGTAAGTTCAAAGAAATCAACTGCCAACTCGCCCGATTAAAGATGGGCAATCGAAAGGGTTTCAGCCACCTCAGCATTCACACAGCCCCTCCATTTTCTCAATGAATCATAGATGAACCGATCCCATCTTGGTTCAAAATACCATAGATGGAGCCATACAATAGCTCCATAGATCCAGTGGATCATCTAGAGAGTTTCAAGACTCTCATGATGATCCAGGGGGCCTCCGATGCCCTTCTATACAAAGATTTTTCAGCAACTTTTTGAAAAGCTACTTGAGCTTGGTATTTCTGGACTATGGTTGGAGAGTATACACTTCTTCAAGCAGCTAGAAGATTCATTCGTGGCTCACTTTAGCACCAGCCAAACAATACCGCAAATATTTAATAGTCTCTTCTCCATAAAGCAGAATGAAGGAAAGACATTGAGAACCTTCGTGGCACATTTCAACATTGCCATACTTGAGGTCAAGGACCTCAACAAAGATTTGGCCATCTCGATCATGAAGAAAGGTTTGAGGAGATCTCGGTTCACTTACTCCTTGGATAAGAACCACCCTTGGATATATATAGAACTTTTAGAGCACGCATTTAAACATATTCGCGCAGATGAAGGCACTTCTAACCGGGGCTAAGCAGAAGAAAAAGATCAAAAGAAAAAGCAAAAGAAAAGTGGAGCTCCTATCGAACCAAGTCGACAACCAACCAATAAAGGAGCTTCACCATTCTAGCGGGGTTCGAGGCTGAATAATTATGACACTAAGTATGAATTTTATACCCCGCTAACTACTCTTCGTGCATAAAGTCTGATGAAAATTGAAGGAGCAGAATATATCCAATGCCTACTATCGATAAAAGCACCGCCAAGAAGCCATGATCGAAAGAATTACTATCGATTTCATCATGATCATGGTCATGATACCGAATAGTACATCCAACTCAGGATAAAATTAAAGATCTAATTCACCAAGGGTACCTTGACAAATATCAACATGATCCTTTGGCTCTGACTTCAGCTAATCGGCAACCACAACACCAACCAGAGAAATCAAACGACAATCGGTCAATGGTGGGAGTCATCAACATGATTTTTGGGCGATCAAAGAACACTGGAGGGCAACTTTCGAAGAAGAATTAGCCAATAAGCAATGTGAAGATGTTATTTCTTTTGGATGATGATGTACAGAAAATTCAAACTCTCTATAATGATGCTGTCATTGTGTCGGCAACAATAGTAAATTATGATGTACAAAAAATCCTCGTAGATGATGAAAACTCAACCAACATTCTATTTTACTCGATTTTCTCTCAAATACGACTGTCGACTGATTGACTTCGAAAAGTCTCGACACCATTAGTCGATTTCACTAGAGATGTAATTAATGTGGAAGAAAAAATTACTCTCCCCCTCACTGTAGAGACCGAACCATAACAAAACACTATTCTCGCTACTTTATGATTGTCTGAGTTTCTTCAACTTATAATGCTATACTTGGATGACCTGCACTCAATACACTAAGAGCGGTGGTATCGACTTTTTATTTACTTGTCCGATTTTCAATCTGACAAGAATCGATAAAATGCATGGAGAACAGCTAGCATGATGCTGCTTCATGATTTCCATCAAAGGAGTAAAGTTTGAAGACTCTCTAATGATTGATAAACTCGATCAGAAAAAAAATAAAGAAAGGGATGAGCTAGTAGAGCAATTAATACCAATATCCTTACAAGAAGCAGATCCAACAAAAATCATCTCAATTGGATCCCGATTGTTTAGTTAAGAATGAAACCAAATAATAGATCGACTAAGGATGAACACCGATATATTTGCCTAGTCAACAACTGACATGCCAGGCATTATCACAAAAATCATAACCGATTAAATATCAATCTCAAGGTTAAGTCGGTGAGGCAAAAGAAAAGGTTGTTCGCCCCTGAAAGATAAAAAGTTATCAATGAAGAGATAGACAAGCTTCTTGCTATCGACTTCATCAGGAAAATACACTATCCTAATTAGCTCACTAATGTCGTAATGGTGAGAAAAGTTAATGAAAAATAGCGAATTTGCATCGACTACACCGACTTAAATGAAGTATGTCCGAAGAATAGATTTTCTTTGCCAAAGATCGATTAGTTAGTCGACGCGATGTCAGGACACCGACTTTTGACCTTCATGGACATCTTCGCAAGTTATAATCAGATCCAAATGACATTAGAAAATGAAGAACATATGGCCTCATAACCAACAAAGGCATTTACTATTATAAAGTAATGCCATTCAGTTTAAAGAATGCTGGAGCAACCTACCAATGATTGGTCAACTAGGTATTTAAAAATCAAATCGGACAAAACATTAAAGTCTATGTTGATAACATGCTAGTAAAAAGTGCTTTAGCCAACGATCATGTCCAAGATCTAGAAGAGACCTTCAACACACTCCAACGACATTGGATGAAGTTAAATCCAACTAAGTATACTTTTGGTGTAACAGCCAAAAACTTTCTGAGATTTCTTGGGTCACAATATGGAATTAAAGCCAACCCAGAAAAAATAAAGGCCATCATCAATATGAAGCACCCGACTTCCAAAAAAGAGATACAATAGTTGAATGGAAGAATCGCCATACTCAGCTGATTTGTTTCAAAGTTGGTTGAGAGATACCTATCCTTCTTTAAGATTCTACGATAAGCAAAGAACTTTTCACGGTTGGATGAATGCCGATAGTCCTTCAAAGATTTGAAGAAATATCTGATGTCCTTGCCATTACTTGCAAAACCTGAAGTGGGAGAAATTTTGTATCTCTACATTACTACGTCAGTAGAAGCAGTCAGTTTGGTACTTATTTGAAAAGATGAAAATCAAATTCAATGACCCATTTACTATACTAGTAAAGTGCTTCATAATGCCAAAATTTAATATTTGAAGGCAGAAAAATTAATCTATACCTTGGTCATATCAACTCAATAACTCTAACCATATTTTTAAGCCCATTCGTTCATGGTGTTGACCAACCAACCACTGAGGGCAATCCTACACCAACTGGATATTTTAGGCCGAATTACAAAATGGACGATCAAACTCAGTGAATTCGACATCCAATATCGCTTGCGACCGTCAATGAAGGTGCAAGTATGAGTCGACTTTGTCATCGAATGTACAATGATCGACGATAAAGCGAAACAAGAATCCGATGGCAAATTAAAAATAAAGAAAGGTTCTAAGATCGAATCTAATTTGACATTGATACTTCATGTAGATGGAGCATCCAACATCCAAGAGAGTGGAGCTGGTTTCATCCTCACCAATTTCAAAGAGACTATCATCAAATATGCCCTTTGATTCAATTTCAAAGCATCAAATAATTAAGTCGAATATGAAGCATTGCTAGTCGACTTAAAAATCGCTAAAGAGCTCGACATGAATAATCTAAAGGTGTTTACCGACTCGCAACTGATAATCGGACATGTTAAGGATGAATATGAAATCCAAGATCTAACTATGGTGAAATACCTTCAGAAGGCCAAAGATCTCATATTAACATTTGAATATTTTAAGATCTCTTATATGTCGAGGATGGAAAATGCTTGAGCCGACACACTCTCCCGACTTGTGATTACTTTCCCCAATTTACTCGATCAAACATACATTGATTACCTGAAATAGCTAAGCATCGATAAAGTCAACAAAGTACCATAAATAAATAATGAGTTAAGTTGGATGAATCCGATCATCTAATATCTCATTGATGGAACATTACCCGAAGATCCTTTGGAAGCAAAACAACTTAGATGGATCACCTCACAATACATTCTGATGAACGGATATCTCTATAAGAGATTATTCTTATTGCCTCTACTCAAATATCTGGGGATAATCGACGCTGACTATGCTCTTCAAGAAGTCCACGAAGAAATTTATGAAAATCACTTAGGGGGTAAGTCTTTGGCCTACAAGATTCTACGACAAAGATACTATTGATCAACTATGAAGAAAGATGCAGCCGATCTTGCCTAAAGATGTGACCCATATTAAAAGTATGTCAACATTTAATACCAACTAGCAAGCCAACTAACATCCACCATCATACCATGATCGTTCGCATAATGAGGAATGGACATCCTTAGCCCTTTTCCTCTGGCATCTGGTCAAAAAAATTTTTTGATAGTTGTAGTGGATTACTTCACCAAATATGTAAGAGTTGAACCATTAGCGTAAATTATCAAAAATAAGATAGAAGATTTCGTTCAAAAGTCAATCATATATCGATTTGGATTACCATACACTATCATCACTGATAATGGTTGTCAGTTTGACAATCAAAACTTTAGATAATTTTGTGCGAAGTTTCACATCACATATAGACTAACGTCTGTCGGCCACTCTTAATCCAATGATGAAGCAGAAGTCATAAATCGGATAATTCTATACGGACTCAAAACACGACTGAACAAAGCGAAGGGCCTATGGGTAGAAAAGTTACATTTGATCCTATAGGCACATCAGACAATCCCTCGAATTCCAACAGAAGAGTTGCCATTCAACTTGACATATGGAATCGAGGTGGTGATCCTGATGGAAATTAGTTTACCATCAATGAGAGTTGAATGCTATGCCAAATTAAGCAATTTTGAATCAAGAAGAACCGACTTAGATCTGCTTTCTGAAGTTTAGCAAGAAGCTTAGGTTCAGATGGCTGCGTATCGACAGAGAGTCTCTCAATATTATAATGCAAAGGTCAAGCCGAAGGTATTCCTTCCTGGAGACTTAATTTTAAGAAAAGCAAAAGTTTTAAAATCTTTGGATCAAGAAAAACTATCTCCAAAGTGGGAAATATCTTACAGAGTGATCGAAACTCTTCGTCCGGATGCATACCGATGGAAAACTCTAGATGAAACAGCTATTCCATGAACTTGGAATGCAAACAATCTAAAAATATATTATCAATAAAGCTGTCCGAATGTATTGCAATAAAATGGTTGGATTTCATTCCTTCGATTCGACTAAGTTATAAATTATCGATTATATATCATCCAAAATGATGACTAGTCAGCAAACAGTTGAATGACTCACATTGTCGATTAATGATAGATCATTGATTGGTAGTCCTGCAGCCTGCTGACTTAAAATAGAAAGTATATCGACAACCGACTGAAAATCAAATGATTCAATATTATGCCGACTAAGCTATGGCTTGGTGGAATATGCTAACTTATCCACGACTAAGTAGAATATTATGCCGACTCAATCAAGGTTGAGTGGAACTTAATGCCTGCATTATTTCAATCCAGTGAGAATACACCAACTTGACTCTGATTAGTCGAAGGATATTCGACTTATCCCTATTTATCAAACATAAAAAAATTTTATGCTTAAAATCTGATCAATTAATATTCAGTTAGACAGCATACTTGACGACTATTTGATTTGACATTCAGTAAGTATATAACTTGATCATCGACTAAAATGTGGAAGACGATACTTAGAAAATTTTCAACATAGAAGGAAGGAAAGAAGCTCATACTTAGAAAAATTTTCTTTTCATTCATATGTAAAAGTATTACAAAAGTCGGTTGAAGCTGAACTACAAAAGGTTAGATTTTATTCGATAATAAAATACAAAAAGGAAAAAATTATAAGCCAATCAACGATCGAAATCATCTACTATTACTGCATCGATAACAGCCATCGCTGACACTAACTCTTCCAAAGTTGGAGGTTCTAAAGTGGTCCCCTCGAAAGTCGAAATAGGTTCTGTGGTTGCTGACGCTAGTTCAATCAGAGCATTTGTAGTCGCAACAGCTTCAGCCGACTCATCCTCTCCATCGATTCCTTCTTTGTCAGAGTCGGGAATAATGATGTGGCTCAAATCCAGATCCAGATATACCTTGCCGACTGCATCCCTGCCATCTTCATATCTGATCAGGTAAGCAAGACGGTTGGCTGCAAGTTCCTTCTTGAAGTCTTTTGACCCTCAAAACACTTCTAGTGCTTGTTCCTTCACCTGACTTAAAGTTGCTCGGACCGACGCTACTTTAGACTCGAAAGATCATAATTTCTTTCACTCCAACTCTTGGGCACAGCTGTCGCACTCCTTTCGAAGCCGACCGACATCATGCCTGTTTCATTGGATCTGAGACTTTTGGGTCTCAATGATCCAGTTTATCGACTCTTTATCAGCACAAATCGATGCCAACTCAGAACACAACTCCTAGTTTGAAGTGTGACAAATCCAAGTCATTATTGGCCGACTCCAAGTTAGCGCACGTGCCAACTCTAGCTCAGCTTTGAGTTGGGAGTTCTCCTCTTCAAGCTTTTTCTCCTGTGCCTCCATCTCCTTCTCTTTGTCGGAGATGGTGCGAAGAAGTTCGAGCATGGCGTCCCTTTCTACAGTGACCACCACCATCTTATCCGATCATTTTTTATGAGTATCAGTGTAGGCCCAAAATCCTCTATCCAGCACTGACACATCATGAGCTACCTGAAAAGGAAAGCATGTTAATATAATGAAGGAGAATCAGATTAAGTAAAGAAAAGAGGATACCGACTTATCGAAATCATCAAAAAATAAAAAAAAAAAATCTCGACCAAGGTCTGATTCTTCTGGATCCGTTTGTTGGCCAGGAGAAGAATGGCTTCTACTAAATGCCTTGCCAACGTTGAATTCTGCAAGGCTAACTCCTTGACTGGAATCTGAATGTTAATTGATCTCGAGGAACCGCTCGGAGTCTAGCTCTCCGTCGGAGCCCCACTTCTAATAGAGGTGGCTGGGGCTTTTTCTTGCCTTTGACTAGGCAGCTTCTCAACCGGAGTTGACATCCCATCAGGTGTGGGGGGAGCCTGGGTCACTATCGGCCGTTGCTCTTTCGATCTATCCTCGAGCATTGATGGTGCTCGAGATATGGCCTTCTCGACGGGATAGTTGGAGCTTCGACAACCACCATGTCATCATCGGACTTCTCAACAACTGGCAAAACTTTTGCTGATACATCTTAGGCCGATGCTGGGGCTACCAATGTGACGATCGCCTTAACACTTAGAAACCCAACTGATGGAGCATCGATCGGCCAACTTCAACCAATGGTGGATCGACTTGATGAGTGGGTGCTGTTGGAACATTGGGCCTCTTCTTCTTGGCCGCTCTCGATGATCCTTCATCGGTAGCTGAGTTTTGCTTACCTATATATTGGTAGATGTCAGCCACCAAAAGTGAAGTCGAAGGATGCATGGTTGCAAACAAAAATGAAAGTCAGTGAAAGTCAAAATTAAATAATTAAGAAAAAGAATATCCTAATTGGTATGTTGGATTATACTGGTAGTCGATGCTGGACCAAGCCCAGCATCGTACAAGGCTTGATCAATCAGCAGTTCCTTCTACGATGAGACTTTCATGTCTTTCAACTTGAGAAAGCCCTCTCGATCAGCTGGATTAATTCGATTGTTATCATTTGGACTGGTGCTCAAAGTTCCCCAGACAAAAGAAAAGCCCCAGGGAAGAGATGAAGACATAAAGAAAAATTGAGTCTTTCAGTCATGAATGGACAATGGAAGATTGAAAATAAAAAAGAGGCCCTTCCTCAGGACGAACATCCACTAGCCATCGACCTTACGATGAGGACGAAGAGTGAAAAAAGAATGAAATAAAGACAACCGAGGAGTAGTTGGGATGGAACGACATAAAAGAGCACAAGAAACTAAAAATAGAATGAAGTTTGGCGCAAGTTGCACCGGATAAAGTCGATAATAATCCAAGATATTCTGAATAAACTTTAGGATTGGAAATCGGAGGCCCGACCTAAGATTTTCGACATAAAAAGCCACTTGGCTGGTCGGTGGAGAGGTCATCTGATCATCTAGACCAAGCATGAAGAATTAAAATTGCTCCGGGACATGATATTGCTCCCAAAGCCAATCGACAATGAAACCAGATAGTGAAAAAATCTCCACTATTGGATCAGGAAAAAAGATGACTGCCAGATCAGATGGTCGGCCACTACCTCCCACTATTCTACGCCTACCTCTACTAGCCATTGCAAAGGGCTAATGAAAATCCAAACAAAGCAAAAGAAAGTAGGAATTAGAAGACAGTAAAAGCAAGGAGAGAAAGAAGTCCGAAACTCCAAAGCACCAACAAGAATAGTAAAAACACAAAGAATGCCGTAGTGATCTTACATATAAGAACCATCGACGACCAAGATTGTTTTAATAGAAATAAGGTCACCAAATTTCTAACACCTGGCAAAATCTAAATCAATAGATATTCGGATGTTTCAATATACCTCCACTCAGATCATGCCACAACATCATAATCCATAAGAACAGTCGAAGACTAATAGCAACATGACACGTGGCATCATCGGATTGAACCAACCAAATTATCAGGCTATCAGATCATCTTTTCAATTGATCATGCTAATGATGATAGCACGATCATCGAAGCGATAAAATAGCAGAAATCTTTCTTCTTGAACATGCTAATAATTGCTACACGATCATCGAAATAACCAAGTATCCCCTTAATTTATGAAAAATCATCAATGCCGAAAGAAGAGTAGCTGCTAAATCAAAACTCAAGATGATTGATGAAGACTCTCGTTGTTCAAAATGTCGAATCACATGGCAAGCCATGTATTTTCACCACTTTGAACTCGAGAGTGGGGGGCAACTGTTGGGTTTATTAACTTAACCATCTCGATTTGGCATTCGATCGATGGGCAATAGTCGGCTTCACCGACTGATGATCGGTATAGTCGACTAAACAGTGATCACAATAGATTTCTAAATGATGACAGACTATAATAAGTTGGATGGACAATCTCAATCAACTTTCAACTAGTCTAGCATCCGATATATAATTGACAAATTTTACGAGCGATCGACTGTCGATCGGTTAGCCAACCTGTAGTCGGCTCTCTTCAGCCAACCATCAATCAACTTATCAACTTTTGACCGTCAATCTCTTGATCGATGATTGATCGATAACTTTCAACCAATTCTCTAAATGGAATAATTCTAAGAATGGATAATCACTCATTAATCCGAATATTAATTGAATACCAATATATGATCGGTATAACCGACATATAGTCGACGTGACCTACATTCTCGGTGTAGAATGCGTGTAATAATTTCTCCACGATCACATAATGAGCATTAACTACTCACTTAATGCTGGAATAAATGGGACCCATGACATTTATCTGTTACAAATGGTTACCAATCTATTTACCTATAAAAAGGAGGTAAATTGAGTACTTTGATAAGAAAATTCTAGGCTAAACTCTGTCTCTTTTCTACTGATTATCGTATTTACTAATCCCTCACTAACTTAGACATCAAAGGATCCCCATCAAAAATAATTTCGATCAAAGGGACTTCACTTGCAAGTACTTTTCTCCAGTGATATGTGCGAATCAGAGATTGACCGCAACATCACATATCTAGCCTAAATAATTTGATTAGCTTCAAGTTCTACATTGCATGGGTTTGCTCCATAAAAGGTTTGACTTATTTGTTTGGCTATCAATTGCGGGTGTGGGGGGGGGGGGGAGGGGAGAGAGTTTTGAAGGAAATGGCTAGATTAGACCATTAAATAATAGCCAAAGAAGAAAATCCATTAGTTTCTTATGTATAATCTCATTCTAATTCGCATCCCTAAGAAGCGAGATATTATTCTGTGATGATCAAAGTCCTTAAGGATAGAGTTTTCTCAATCATGCTCGTTTAATCTGCAACTCCAATTTAGTTACCAGCACTCTCATAGAAATGCAAGCAACAATAACTCGAGAAGCCATCGTCGAGCAAAACGTGCTGGCAAACCACACAAAATCAAATCTATTATAGACTCTCGCTCATTCTTTCTTATGCCTTTATATAAAACCCAGAAGCTCATCTAAGTGAGCAACCACTAATGATAGAAGAAACATAGATAGATAGAGATATAGAAAAGCCAAGAGAGAGAAGTTTTCATGGCATTCGAGAAGCTCTTCCTCTTCCTCGCCTCATGGGCTTCCACCACCCTGTCTCATGATGACACCAAGTGAATCCATTCATAACAAAATTGATGTCATGCATCGACTTCTTGCACTCTGACAAGCATCCATCATTGATGTGCTATATGGCGCTGAAGGTTGAGCTAGAGAATGATATCGAGTGCCTCTGTAAGTTATTTAACAATGACAAGGCTCTCAAAGATCTTCAATGTTATAATGTTCGAGGTGATCTAGTTTTTAATGTGCTGTGGTCTCTAGCTAGCGAATGTCACCAAGTGCAAAAAGTCAGACGGTAAACTAATACCGACCATTCTTTCTACCCTTTTTTTTTTATTTAAATGATCATGTTTGCCTTTTCTTTAACATCTGATTCAAAAAATAAGCAGTCATCTCCAACTGAGACCTGAATGAATTAGACAACCGTATTTGAAATCAAGAAATCTAATCAATCAAAGTATCCTCATCACAAAAATAAATCCTAATTCATGAAGAAAAAAGCAATGAATGCCCTCAAAAGACCCTCATCTCTACATAAGGAGAGAGAGAAAATGAAATAAAAGAAAAAAATATTTAAAAAATGAACCAAAGAAGATAGGAAGAGAGAAGGAGAATAGGAATAGAGAATAAGAACTCTAATCCCATTCAAGGAGTCATCTTTCAGGGAAGATGAGAGCCATAATGAAATCCTACGATGAAAGCAACCACCAATTGAGAGTCGAGAAAAAATCCATCAACATTTGGAGAAACCCTAGAGAGGAAAGCAATAGGCGAGTTGAAGGAGAGCAAAGAGCGAAGTGGGAAGGGAGAGAAGAGTCTTAAACACAAGCCCTTCTCTCCTCTATGAGAGGTTTCATAGAAGTTGAAAATCTTAACCGTCATAAGGATATTTTTCAATCATGCTTTAATAGAAGAGAATGAGATATTAGAATTTAGAAGGGATGGGATGGTATTATAGAGAGAATAGAGACCTTGTGGCGGAGAGAATGAAAAATCTAATTTTTCTCTAATTTTTCTCTTCTTCTCTCTTTTTTTTGCCTTTTCTTCTTCTAATTCTTATAAATCTCTATCTCAATCTCTTATTCTGATGCTTCCAAAATTTGTGTTTCTCTCTATGTGCATTTTTTTTTCTTTTTTCACTATAGTTGGGTTTAGAGAGGAGCGGTGGTTGGATCTATATTACTTGGCTATTTTTTAATTACTTTTTTATTGACATTTATGAGGTACCATCCGGGTAGTTGGATCTTTATTACTCGACCATCTTTGAATCGTGGCAGCAAGTATTAAATAATCTCTTAGGGTATAAAATTTTCAATATCTAAGTGCAACGCATCCCCGAGCTTGGTCCTCGAACCCCAAAGCAATTGGATTCATTTGACCAATGCAAAGATAGTTTGAACTCTACTCACCATAAAAATCTATCTTGTGTTTCAGGCTAGGCAGCAAATCCTAAAATATCTTATTTATGCAAATGTTACGATCACTAAGAGTAAGGATCAATGCACTTTATAATGGGTATAAGCAAATGGTTAACTTAAAAATTTTTGCATATCATACAGCTATTCAAAAACTTTTCACTGTACTATGCAATAGTTTAGAAAAGTATACCTTATTTGTAGATTATTCTTTATTTTTTTCTTCTCTAACATTCATCACTATAAATAATTTGAATCATGCCTAGCCTTTAAACTCACATATCTAGCCTAAATAATTTGATTAACTTCAAGTTCTACATTGCACGGTTTGCTTTATAAGAGGTTTGACTTATTTATTTTGCTGCCAGTTATGGGGGTGGAGGGAAGAGTTTTGGAGGAAACAACTGGATTAGACTATTAAATAATATCTAAAGAAGAAAACCTATTAGTTTCTTATGTATGATCTTGTTCTAATTCGCATCCCTCAGAAACAAGATATTGTTTTGTGATGATTAGAGTTCTTAAGGATATAATTTTTTAAGTCACACTAATTCAATTCATAACTCAAGTTATAATAAATCGAGAAGCCTTCACCGAGCAAAATGCGTCGACCAACCACATGGAATCAAATCCATTATGGATTCTCACTCATCCTTCCTTATCCCTTTATATAAAGCCTACAAGCTTATCTAAGCTAACAACCATTAATGGTAGAAGAAATATTGATAGATATATAGAAAAGCAAAGAGAGAAGTTTTCACAGCATCTAAGAAGCTCATTCTCTTCTCTCTCCTCTTCTTAGCCTCATGGGCTTCCACCATCCTATCTTAGGATGACCAAGTAAAGTCATGCATAATAAAGTTAATGCCATGCATTGACTTTCTACACTTTCACAAGCATCTATCATCAGCATATTGCATGACACTGAAAGATGAGCCGGAGGTATGTCGTTGAGTGCCTCTGTGAGTTATTTAATGATGACAATATCTTAAGATCTTTAATGTTACAAAGTTCGAGATGATCCAGCTAGATGCATTTTTTCAATGCACTACATTCCTTCTACTCTCTTTTTTTTAAATGGTTATGTTTGCCTTTCCTTTAACATCTGATTTAGAAGACAAGTGGTCATCTCTAACTAGGACCCGAATGAATTAGATAATTGCATTTCAATCCAAAAAATTCAATCAATCAAAGTATCATCATCACAAAAATGAATCCTAATTCATGGGGTAAAAAAACCATGAACACTCTCAAAAGACCCTCATCTTGACAAAAAGAGAGAGAGAGAGAGAGAGAGAGTGAGAGAATAAAAGAAAAGAAAAAATTATTCAAAAAATGAATCAAAAAATATGGGAAGAGAGAAGGAGAATGGGAAGAGAGAATAAGAATCCTAATCCCATCTAAGGGGTCATCTTTTGGGGAAGATCGGAGCCATAATGAAATCCTAGGATCAAAGCAACCACTGATCGATAGTTGAGAAAAAACCTAGTGATGTTTGGAGAAATCCTAGAGAGGGAAGGATAGGTGAGTCGAAGGAGAGGCGAAGAGCAAAGTGGGGAGGGAGAGAAGATTCTCGAAAGCAAATCCTCCTCTCCTCTGCAAGAGGTTTCACAGAAGTTGGAAATCCTAACCCTTGTAGGGATGTTTTCAAATCGTGCTTTAATGGAAGAGAAGAAGAGATCAGAATTTAGAAGGAATGGGATGGTATTATAGAGAGGAGAGATCTTGCGGTGGAGGAAATAGAAAGTTCAGTCTTTCTCTAATTATTCTTCTCTTCTCTCTTTCTTTACCTTCTCTTTTTCTTCTAGTTCTAATAAATCTCTATCTTAATCTTCTCTTCTCATGCTTCCAAAATTTGTGTTTCTCTCTATATGTATTCTTCTTCTTTTTTTTGGCTACAATTGGGTTTGGAGAGGAGCAGTGGTTGGATCTCTATTACTCAGTCAATTTTTTAAAGATTTTTTGGTTAACATTTATGAGGTGTGAGCTGGATAGTTGGATCTCTATTACTCGATCATATTTAAACTATGATAGCAAGCTTTAAATAGTCTCTCGGGATTTGAGATTGTCAATATCTAACTGCAAGGCATCCCCAAGCTTGGTCCTTAAAATCCAAATCAATTAGATTCATTTGGCCAATACAAAGATAGTTTGGACTCCACTCACCATGAAAACCTATCTTGTGCTCTCAGTTAACCAGCAAATCCTCAACATATCTTATCTATGTAGATGCTATAGTCACCAAGAATAAGGATCTATGCACCTTATAATGTGTACAAGCAAATAGTTAGCTTGGGGATTCTTGAAGATTATATAGCTATTCAAAAACTTTTCTCTGTACTATGCAATAGTTTAGAAAAGTAAACCTTATTTATAGATCATTCTTTATTTTTCTCTTCTCTAATATTGATCACGATAAATTTGAACTGCGCCTGACCTTTAAACTCAAATATCTAGCCTAAATAATTCAATTGCTTCAAGTTCTACATTGTACATGTTTTCTCTATAAGAGGTTTGACTTGTTTGTTTTGCTGCCAGTTGTGGGGGTAGATGGGGGGAGAAAAAGTTTTGAAGAAAATGGTTAGATTAGATCATTAAATAATAATTAAAAAAATCCATTAGTTTCTTATGTATAATCTCATTCTAATTCACATATTTGAGAAACGAGATATTATTTTGTGATGATTAGAGTCCTCAAGGATGGAGTTTCCTTAATCATGCATATTCAATCCACAACTTCAGTTCAGTTAACGGCACTCTCGCAAAAATGCATGCTACAACAAATCAAAAAGCCTTCACCGAGCAAAATATGCCGGCCAACCATATGGAATCAAATCCATTATGGACTCTCGCTTATCCTTCCTTATCCCTTTATATAAAGTCCACAAGCTCATCTAAGCTAGCAACCACTAATGGTAGAAGAAACATAGATTTATAGAGATATAAGAAAGCCAAGAGGAAGAAGTTTTGATGGCAACCAAGAAGCTCGCCCTCTTCTCCCTCCTCTTCCTCGCCTCATGGGCTTCCACCATCCTATCTTAGGATGACCAAGTGAAGCCATGCATAACAAAGCTAATGCCGCGCATTGACTTCCTGCACTCCTACAAGCATCCATCATCGACGTACTGTATGGTGTTTAAGTGTGAGCTAGAGAACAATGTTGAGTGCCTCTGTGAGTTGTTTAATAAGGATAAGGTCTCAAGGCCTTCAATATTATAAAGTCCGAGGTGATCTAATTTTTGATGCACCGTAGTCTCCAGCCGGCAGATGTCAGCAAGTGTAAAAAGCCAGGTGGTAAATTAACACCGACCATTCTTTTTCTTCTTTTTTTTTCTTTTTAATGGTTATATTTTCCTTTTCTTTAACATCTGATTCAGAAGATAAGTAATCATCTCCAACTGGGATCCAAATAAATTAGACAATTGCATTTCAAACCAAGAAATCCAATCAATCAAATTATCCTCATCACAAAAATGAACCCTAATTCATGGGGGAAAAACTATGAATGCCCTCAAGAGACCCTCATCTCAACAAAGAGAGAGAGAGAGAGAGAGAGAGAGAGAGAGTAAAATAAAAGAAAAAATCATTTAGAAAACAAACCAAAGAAGATGAGAAGAGAGAAGAAGAATAGAAAGAGAGAATAAGAACCTCAATCTCATCCAAGGGGTCATCTTTTGGGAAAGATTAGAGTCATAATGAAATCCTAGGATCAAAGCAACCACCGATCAAGAGTTGAGAAAAAATCCAGCAACGTTCAGAGAAACCTTTGTGAGGGAGAGATGGGCAAGTCGAAGGAGGGGGAAAGAGCGAATTGGGGAGGGAGAGAAGAATCTCGAAAGCAAACTCTCTCCTCTACAAGAGGTTTTGTGAAAGTGGAAAACCCTAATCCTTGCAGGAGTGTTTTCCAATCATGCTTCAATAGAAGAGAAGGAGATATTAGAATTTAAAAAAGATGGGATGGTATTATAGAGAGCAAAGAGACATTGCAGTGGAGGGAATGGAGAGTCCAGTCTTTCTCTAATTCTTCGCTTCTTCTCTTTTTCTTTGCCTTCTCTTCTTCTAATTCTAATAAATCTCAATCTCAATCTTTTCTTTTTTAGGCTTCCAAAATTTGTGTCTCTCTACATACATTCTTCTTCTTCTTCTTCTTTGCTACAGTTGGGTTTAGAGAGGAGCGGCGGTTGGATCTCTATCATCAACCATCTTTTTAATGACTTTTTGGTTAACATTTATGAGGTATCGGCTAGAAAGTTGGATCTCTATTACTCAGCCATCTTTGAATTATGGCAGCAAGCATTAAATAGTCTCTTAGGGTATGAGATTGTCAATATTTGAGTGCAAGACATCCCCAAGCCTGATCTTTGAACCCCAAAGCAATTGGATTCATTTCCCCAATGCAAAGATAGTTTGGACTCCACTCACTATAAAAACCTACCTTATGCCTTGGGCTAACCAGCAAATCCTCAACATATCTCACGTATGTAGATGCTACAATCACCAAGAGAAAGGATCTATATATCTTATAATTTATACAAGCAAATGGTTAACATACATTCATTCTGCAAATGCTATATAGTCACCAAGAGCAAATATTTATGGACCTTATGATGCACAATTGTGCAACCATGCAAAAAATTGCCATGTTTTTTTCAAATGTTTGTTTCAAATTTTTTAGACCAGCAAAAGAAGGTGAAGGTGTAGGCAGTTGTTATGTTAATTATTATACGTCCAAATTTGTCAACAACATATCAAATTATTTCATGTTGATTTCATCTATTGATAATAAATACAAGATGTGTGATGCAACAATCTTAACTCGATCAAGATATAACACACTTTCTTGATACAACGGACTATGATTGACCTATGTAATAGAGTCGGTGTTATAAGTCATGATTGTTCCATGATAAGAAATCAAAGCATACAGCATTACCTAATATATTTGATTCTAATAAAAATCTAAAAAAATCTTGATGCAATATGCCCATACCAATTGATATAAGACACTAGAATTGTAGATAGAGATGGTATTACGAGCTATCAGTTTGATTCTTGTTGCCATTACTTTAGCATTTATTTTATTGGCTCATATAAGTAAACTGACCTAATATAAGTACAGGAAGCTTATGGACATCACTAGCACCACATGGACACATGTTGATATAGGTCAGGATTGTATCTTTCGTGCACAAGATAGGTTTGCCTTCCTTCACATGAATCCACCATTAGATTATCCACTGATTGCTTTGAGATCTTTGCAAGCAGAAAAATCATGGAGTTCATAGTGCTTTGAAATCTATGCAGTGGGTGATCCAATAGTGGATTCATGCATAGAAAGGTGAATCCTTTTTTCGCATGAAAGTAAGGTTGGCAGAATATGACTCAATATGTCAATCCAACCTATGTTCAATCTACAATAAATAGGTTTGAATTTTGGCTAAACAAATTTAGATCATAAATAGATCAACCTATTTAACATGTTTAATATTTGAGTTAAATTTGGATTTTTGACATCTGACCTATTTAATTTGTTTAACATTGAGATTGTGTTGAGTCAGGTAACTCGTTTAAAACTTGCTTAACATATTTATATTCTTTTTAACTCAATCTACTTAGTCTATTTAACCTGTTAGAAACCTACTTAACTTATTTAACCTAACTTGATTTATTTAATAAATAGATTATGTGAGTCATATCGAATTATCTGTTTAATAAACAAATGGATTCAGATCTGAATTTTTGATCGTTTAATAAATAAATCGAATTGGGATTGATAATTTTTTGACTCAACCTACGTTCAATTAGACCCGTGTCTAATCCAATCCAACCCGATTGCCACCCCTATATATCTTTTGCACACAAGGCAGATTCACCTTCCTTTGTATGAATCCACCATTGGATTATCCACTGGTCGCTTTGAGATATGTACAAGTAGATGAATCATAGAGTTTGGTGCACTTTGAGAACTATGCAGTGGGTGATCCAATGGTTGATTCATAAGTAGGAAGGTGAATCATTTTTTGCAAGAAAATAAGGTTGGCAAAATATGACCTAATTCGACAATCCGACCTGTGTTTAATCCATCATAAGTAAGTTTGGGTTTGAGCTAAACATATTTGGATCTTAAATAGATTGACTCGTTTAACATGTTTAATATTTAAGTCAAATTTAGATTTTTAACATCTGACCCATTTAATCTATTTAACATTAAGGTCGGATTGAGTTAGGTGACTCGTTTAATCTATTTAATCTATTTAAGACCTATTTAAAATCTGCTTAATCTATTTTTATTTTGTTTAACTCAATCTGTTTAACCCGTTAAAAACTTATTTATTTTATTTAACATGACTTATCCTATTTAATAAACAGATTACATGGGTCAATTCGGATTACCTATTTAACAAATATGTTAGATTCAACTCTCAATTTTTGACCGTTTAATAAACAAATCGGATACAGGTCGATCTTTTTATCAATCCACATTCGACTAGATCCATATCTGATTTGATCCAACCCATTTCCGGCCCCCATATATCTTTCGTGTGCAAGATAGATTCACCTTATTTTGCATGAATCCACCATTAGATTATCCACTTATTACTTTGAGATATGTGCAAGCAGATAATGAAGTTTGAAGTGCTGTGAGATCCATGCAGTGGGTGATCCAATGGTGGATTCATGAGTGGGAAAGTGAATCTTTCTTTTTGCATAGACGGTACAACCTCGATCCTATTAAGGTATCATTGCACAAAAGTTCGAAGTTATCCATGGAATAAAACCTAACTAGAATTAAGGCCACGTCGCCCCGGGGATTCAAGTAATCCAATTCCTTGGCAACATTAAGCAAGGCAAAACCCTCATCCACCCAAACCTTGAGCTCTCTTAAGAGAGTTTTCTTTAATTCTTTTGTTAAAAAGCGTTTTTATTGAGGAAATTTATTCTAAAACTTAAATTTTACATATTTTAGCCCAACTCCCGCTGCCGTTTGATGGGTAACCTATATCAGCTGCGTGTCATGGGACATGCTCCAGATTTTGATTAAGTTATCGAAGTTGGATATCCAGGCCCCTTGGCCTCCTATTGCGCGTGGGGTTGTGCAGATATAGATGTTAAACTTCCCCGGCTCGGCTGCCCTGCCTGCCCCTCAAGAAATAAAACACGAAGCACCGAAGGTCAAAAGAAAAGGAATTCTTCCACCTATTCCTCACTTGGCGGCGAAGAAAACAAAAGGTATGGGTGGTCTCGTATCATTCTCGGCAACTTGCCTCTTCCTCCTCCTCAGTTCATTTGCGGGCTCTGCTGTTGGAAGTGTGCTCTTCTCCACTCTTCCAAAGACTCTGATAGTCTCTGCATCCCCCAAACAGGGACAAGGTATATAACCCTTCTCTTCTCCACCGTTGTGATCAAACTACAAATAAAACCAACAAAATTTTGGCTAATAAATTCCATATTCTTCATGATACCGAAACAATTTCTTGCGACAGATAGATTTGGTTGTGAAGACATTTGGAATATCTTTTTTCATGTGTTGAATAAAAGCATGCAGATAACGGGAAGCAAAGAATAGTTCTCTGACAATTAAACAACTGCGCTCGAAGGATTTCAATTTCAGATTCGTTAACATATGATTAACATGGAATTGCATACTTTCTAGTGTTGAGAGCTGGGGAGGACAAGATGGCGGTATCATGGGCACTGAACCAGAGTTTCCCGGTGGGGACCGACGAGGCCTACAAGAAGGTTAAGGTGAGGCTGTGCTACGCTCCGGTGAGCCAGGCCGACCGAGGGTGGCGAAAGACGGACGACGATCTCTCCAAGGACAAGACGTGCCAGTTCGACGTCGCCGTCCAGGCCTACACCACGACTACTTGGACGAGCTTCGAGTACGAGCTATCGAGAGAATTGCCTACCGCCACCTACTTCGTGAGAGCTTACGCCCTCGATTACGATGGCAGGGTGGTGGCCTACGGCCAGACCACTGACGACCAAAAGGCTACCAATTTGTTGGAGGTCATGGGGATCTCTGGCCGGAGTCTCTCACTGGATATTGCCGCCGGTTGCTTCTCTGTCTTGTCGGTTGGGTCACTGGTGTTTTTCTTTGTGGCTGCCAAGAGGAAGAAGACCAACAAGTGACTGCTTTGGTTTTAACGAGGTGTATCTATTTGGATGGGGCCACTTGTTTCTTTTCGAAATGCACCATCTCAGCCGCGATAATGTACATTCTTTGTCGGAGTTTACAAGATCGAGATATTTGGAAGTAGCCGTCCGCTCCCATGCAGCCATTGCCTGTACCTTCCTTTTTGTCAGGAAAAAAAACACGCTAGATTTCCGATTTCATATGTGCAGTTTTGATTGCATCAAAGTGATGACATGGCGGTGCGCTTCCCTCATCAGGGCCCTGTGAAGGAATAATTATCCTGATTATGTGAGTTAGATTTTTGGATGTAACCACTCTATAGTTTTTCTGGATGGGCTTCCAAGCTGTTATAATATATGACAGCCATTATGATGTCTAATTAACTATACAAAATAGCTGTTATGGTAAATATCTATATTACTTTTTAGACCTGCTCCAGACAAACACCTGCACATAACCACGCGTGCGCCCAAACCCGTTCACATACAGTGCACGCGGCACACTTTCCCACCTCATCCAAAGCACTCGATGTCATCGGAAACCGTCACCAAACTCTGAAACTGTCGTGCCGGCCATCGCATGGGCCAAGCACATCAAAGCTGGCAAGTCTACGGAAAAGAATCATGGGATGCATTCAAATCTGCGACAAACCGCAAGATTTGCCAATTCAGGTTTTACCCTTTTTTTTTTTTTTTTGGGGGGGGGGGGGTGGGGGTACGGTAAAGTAGGCAAGCCCAAATGAACATCATACAGAACAAGTTCCATAAGCATCAGCTGCCAACGATAAAGAAAGTCTGGCTGGAAGAGAATGACCTGCCAACAATATAGAAAGTCTGGCTGGAGGAGAATCACCCTTAGTCCAATTAGCATCCGCTTCAAGCCCTTGCGACAACAGCCAGTCCGCCTCCATATTGCCTTCCGATGGATGTGCGGTGCTTTGAAAGCCCAACAAGCCGCCTCCGAAAGCCGATTCAGATAATAAAATCGACAAGCGTTCATGCGACCCGAGCATTGCTAACTTACTACCCTGCCGTAGGTTCGGTTCAAGCTTCGCTACGTGCTAGTTTGAGAAGAATCCAATAGCTGGTCAACATTCAATTCTCCATTTTGATATTTCCACTCAAGTTTTGGACAAAGCTCGTAGTCAAAGTTTTTTTTTTAAAAAAAAAAAAAGAAAAGAAAAAGGCCTTGAGAAGCCTCTTGATAAAGAAACCATGATATTCTCTCATTTGATTCATCTTGATGACCCAAGCCATTTCCACACTTGCCGGACGATGCCAAAGGCTGGAGGCTGAGTTGATAAAAAGTTGAATTAGTTCACAGATAACCTCGCAAATAGCATCTTAAACTTAAAGGCTCTGATGAAGCAGGAAGTCAGAAAATATTCTAGTAAATGTAGGTTACATTGAGAACATGGTCCACCTTCCTGCCTTGACATGGAAAAATCAAATCTTACACTGCATCAAGGCAGAAATAAATAATGTGAAGAAAATATTATCATCATTATCCATGATTTATCGCCACCTTTTGTGGTGGCAAAAATGAACAAGGATTAAAAAGGAAAAGAACAAATTATTGTTATGTTTTTTGATGTTTAAAAAAAAAAAAAAAAAAAAAGGCAAACCAACCCAATGAATTCACACCAATAGCATTCACCATCTCTCCCTAGACTTCGACCTGAAAATGAGAGAAACAAAAGAAAATAACATAAAGTGAATTAGCAAAGATTTGCAAAACAAACACCATCAACTTCTGAAATGGCACCACTGTTATTAAATCACAAATTTAGGCTATCCAAGCAAAGCAAATTATGAGCAAGATGGAGTCTTGCACACTTTTCATCACATGTGCTGGACTATTTAATCAATAGATTTACCTCCTCCCACATTTTAAAAGGACGTGGAAAACACAGCCCGCAGATTGGCATATCAACATGCCTTCAGGACTAGACATCAAAGAACAGCTTACTGAATGGCTGATTGGATTCTTAAGAATCATCCCTCTAAATCACAAAGGGAACTGCTCAACTGTATGAATAAAAAACATTTAAATGCATGATTTCTGAAAGGTCATTAGATCCAGACAACATTCCCTTAAGGGACAAAGAAAACGAGAAAAAAAAAAAAGAGGTAATTGACCTGCAATATCACCAAACGTTTTTTAGTAGAACATCCGAGCTGGCTTTCTTTTATCCCCCCTTGGTATGCATAGGATCCCCCCCATTGTGGGGTTTAGGGATGGCCAGACCTATGCAGCCTTCCCCCCACGTGTAGAGAGGGTGTTTGGGTGTTTCAAACCCATAACCTCCAGGTCAGCTTGGAGCAACCTTATCATTGTGCCAAGGCTCACAAGCTTAAAACTTGAATTGTACTCCTTGTGTTGAAAATAAAAAATTGTGCTAGGGCACTAGCTGACCACACTTTTACTTCTTATAGTTAACTGACTATAAAAGCAACACAAATCTGATAGAGAGCAACAACGTAGGAGCAACACAAGCCTATGACAAAGTTAATTGCAAAAAATATACCTGTCCATATTTCTGCTGTCAAAGAAGCTTCTCTCTCTACCCCCATGAAATCCTCGTCTATCATCAATGGGCCCGGACAAGACATCTCCCATGCTACCATGGGATCGAGGTCTATCCATGAAATCAATGCTTCTTCTTGACTCCTCAGACAAACCAGATTGAGATGGTGGTCTAGTAGAGGATGTATCGCTACTGCCACCTCCAGAGCCAGGCCTAATGTTGCTGGTAGCTCTTTGACCAAACCTAACCTTGTCATCCAAGTGACTTATAAGCAGCTCCAGGTCTATCTCTTTACTAAGTATCTGCTCACGTAGACTGGATAAGTCTTCACTGGATAACCGTGCAGATTTGCCATTCTGACTCTGCTCAGCTTCATTAATCAGCACCTTCAGATGATTGATCTCTTTTTTCAGCATCTTCTCTTCATCTGTCTCAGGTCTGAAGAATTTGATATCACAAGAACATTAAACATGTGCTAATAAAGCAGCATCCTCCAGAAACATAAGGAGAAAATGTTCAGTCATAAATCTGGTGCTGTTGAATAATTTTGAAGAAATTTAATCAAAGCAACATGTAGGAAATCTCTTCACAGTATCATGGACCGTAGGCAAAAGAATATCCTACCAATAAGCCAAATCCTTTATATATCAAAACTGAGCATATGAACACTAATCAATCTTTAGAAATTAAGTGCACACAGCAATCATAGACTACTCATGCTGGCACATGACTAGAATGGCACGCGACAAGTATTAATGTCAACTCTAAGAATCACATTTTTTTTCCAAATTTCAGCAATTTTGATTTAAATGGTTGAAAACAAAAGCTCTTAAAAATGCCTTAGTGGTGAATCCAGAACTAATACATGTCATTGTCATACAGGGCTAGTGGTACGAGCTGTTCTTATTCTTAAGCAAGAGGCAAATAGGGCTGTATGGAAGATTTCATTCTTAACAAGGTATGACCGCAAGCAATATCAGTCCGATACAGTCCAATACCATATAGTACTGACACATGGTATGGAGAATGCTGCTGGTACACCCGACCTAGAGTTTCACCATAAAACCAGAGAGGGAAGATGGAGGGAGGCATGGAAGAAAGAGAGAAAGAGGGGGGGAGGGGTTGCATGGCGGGGGTGTGGTTGGTTGACGGAGATGGTGGTCGCGGCCGTGGTAGAGCCCTCAGAGGCCAGACAAGGGTGTTAAGATCCCGGTTGAGTTGGAATACGAGGCTGGAAGTGGCAGCGAATGAGTAGATGTAGGCACAAATGGTCAAGGTGAGCTCAGCAAGGTAGATACCGGGGCCAAGGCGATTGACAAGGATAGGTAAAAGAGAGAAAGAGGGATGCGAAGAGAGCAGAAGGAATCGGGATAGAGGGCTAGGACAAGTAAATGGGGTCGGTTCAGCTCGATAAACCAGAAAACCAAAATAGCGCGACCCGAAATTGGGTGGAACTAGTCAATTCAGCCTGATTCGCCACCTACATCATTTAGAGAGCATAAGCTATATCAGTTCTTGGCTAATTTGGTACAGTATGCCCCGAACCAGGAGATTCAGGATGGTTCGACAAACCTTGATTTTTGGGCTGCAATAAAGAGATAACTAGCAACTTGTATGGAGTAGAACAAAGAGCAAACAAGAGAGAAAAGCAAGAAGAATAGAGAAATGAGAAAGAAAAAGATGAAACAACACATAATGAGAAATTTAAAAAAAAAAAAGGAAAAAAGAATAAGGGATAGGAGAGATAAAAAAAGAGAGTAGCTATCCTGTTTCCTCCTAGTCTCAAGACAACTTCCCCAAAGGTCTTACCACCCCTTTCAATCACATTTATAAGTTGAATGCAAGAATTTAGCATTCCCCTCAAGATAGCTCCAGTCCACTTAACATTTAATAGTGGAGACCAGAGACATAAGGCCGTGATTCAAAATTGCAGATCTTCTAAAGGCTGATAAAAATTTGGTTTCTGTTTCTGCTCCTATACCAAATTTTCTTTAATTTTGCCTGTGATTGCATTCAATCAAGGGCTTTGATCTTTGCAAATGAGTAGAGACATGCTTTTGATTATCAATTTTCAGTTGATAATCTGAAAGGAAATAAGGTTTCCATATTGAAGTTGAGAATCTAATTCAGGATTTCATGGGCAATCGAATCAGATCTGCATCAAACTGGCACATCAGATTGGAACGAAGGCTCTAAGGTCCAGCATCATTAATAGGTCAGCAACATCTGCAAGATGTTGATGAATGCCAATCAGAATGACAAGCTCAACAGTATGGTGCTTGGTTAAAACATGTTGATAAGTGGTTGTTTCACCTAATATCAAGTTTTGATTCACATTTGACTATTTCAAAACATAAGGGCAAAGGCAGACCTAGAATTCCATCTTCTCTGTTATTTTTGACAAGAAGGAAATCCCGATGTGACCATAGAGGTTGGATGAGCAAGCCATTCCCATCTATGCAGGTTAGGACAGTAATAAGTTGATTTTCCAACCATAAAAATTATTTTGCTGATTTATGAGTTGTGGACTGAACATAAATCATAAGATTGTCTGATTTCTACAAAAAAAACTTAAAATATAAATGAGGTGTGAAAATTAGAAGAAAAATGAGTAAATCATGAATAAAATGAATGAAGCATAAAGGCACTAAATATAAGAACTCTAGTTTTACCATAAAAAAACCCATATATAGCAATGCCAAATGAAACAATCATCATGTAAACTTATCCAAGATACTATTGTACTACCTCTAATTCAATCATCCTTTTATGCAGGATATTTCTAAGAAACAAAATAAGTAAGCTTTAAGAAACAGTTGTACAAATACAAAAGATATGCCTCTTGAGCTTAAATTCCATGTCACTCCAAAATATTTTGTTTCTTTACTTTCTATAAGTCAAAAACTAAAAAAAGCTTGCTAATTTTATGAGTTCATTAGAGACAAATAAGTAATTGTAAAAGTCATACAATCCAATAAATTAATAAAACAAAATTCCACATGATTTAATATGTATATAACGTGATCCAATTAGATCATATGATTCTAGGGATTGTACAATGCATAACACAGATCTAGACATTGCAATTCTAATTGACTGATCATTTAGTGCTATTTAATCAAAGTCATATGAACCTGATATGGATTGTAAGGCTTTAACAACAATGCAAGAAGAAAATCAGGCAAGGTCTGGGTTTCCTAGTCCCTACCTAGTATAAGCATTTCTCGAGTCTAATCTGGGTCACATGGTGCATTAGCAACAAAATCCATTCATACAAAAACCCTTATAACTAAGGTTATAAATATCGTGGGATGGAGCAAAGTAATCAGTTTCTTTGTGGAATCGGATGCCTCACATCCAAACACACATGATAGCGGATATCCTATCCTGTCACGGTCCATTTCCCAATTCATTCCTCAGCAATACCTAGGATGATGCCCTATACTGACACTTGGGTAGGTGGGATGCCCTGTTGTCCCACCAGACCTTGCTTACAACCCTAAGCACCAAATCTTTTCCTTCTAAGCCTAAATCCTTTGTGCTCTCTCTCCCTGATTGTCGGAAACCGCCCAATAGGGGCCATCTCAGTCATTTTTAGTTCCAAAATTATTGGTGCTAGGGGAGCTCAACTACATGCTAGGGTCCAAGCACTAGGGGATGCGCACCATACTACGATGAAGTAGAGGCTTTGGTGCATATGGATAACAAGGGTCCTAGAGGTTGTTGTTGAAGGTTGGATATCAAAGGGAGGTAAAACTGAGGAAGTATATCAGTCCAAAAGGATGGGCCGAGGACATGGTGAGCTTGCTCTCTATTGAACTCTTGGGTTGGTGATGGATGTTGTTATTATTAGGTTTGTTTCCTTGATCCAAAAAAAGATCAAGTTTATTTTCCTCGTCTAGCAAATGGCGTACCTTTAAAATTCCACTAGTACTTCTAGCTTTGTTTTGATAAACAGTTATGAGTTTTTTATAATTTCTTTTAGTATAAAGATAGGAGTTTTTAGTGTCTATTATTGGATTAAGGAAGAGACTTGGGAAACAAAATTTTAAAACTAATCTGCTTGTGTTACTTCTATCATATTTTAAGATCAGAATTGTGATAAATAAATAATTGTTGGTTCATGGGTGACATTTGACAAATCATCTTGACAAGCCTTTGCAATAGAGCTACACAACAAAACCTCTGTTTCAGAATTCATGCTAAAATGGTTATCGTAGCTTAGAAACTTAATTTATAAAAGTGGAAATGAAAACTTGGGTCTTTGTAACTAGCCTACTAGAGACAATAGTTGGATACTCGACCAAACATAGACCCAAGCCATTTCTAATCCAACCAAGACCCCAACATAATTGGGTTGATCAGAGTCATGCTTGTCCTAACCTAGCCTGAATGGCCTATTTTGGCCTCAAAGAAATTCCATATGCTCAACCTAACCCAAGTTGGCAAGCCAATGTGTTGGGCCTGGGTCAAAAATCATGACCCAAAAGGCAACTAGGTGGGATCTGGGCCCAGCATGCCCTAATCTAGATCCATCTAGGCTGCATGCCTAATTATTAAAGTGTACATATTACTACCCTCCCTACCTTTGAAACCCATATAATGTTCACAAATAACAACATTATGGATACATCAAAATCACCCATCATGGAATATCAAATCAACCATTGCAGTCTACTATAAGACAAGTTTACATGTTATCCACTGGTCAACAGAATAGCATGATATAGTACCAGTTCATGTTTGCTTAATAGGTTCAACCTACACCCCTTCAGGTGACTTTAGTGTTCTTCTACTAAACTAAATGAGCAACTGGTTCGTTTGATTGGTAAAAAGACAAATCAAATGAGACTAATGTCCTGTATGTTATTGATGTAATCCAAATGCTTTGACCTCCTACAGTGTGTTGACTCCAGCATTTAGGAAAGGGAGCAACTGTGGGCACTACTCTTTTGTTTCAAATGGATTTGCTTAATGATTCAAACCTAACTTGATCAAAATTTAGCCAAAGTTTAGTAGGAATAAATTCAAAATAAAAGATTCAATAGCACCAAATCATTTTCATAAGAGTAGAATTCTTACTTAAATCTCTCTTAAACAATAAATTCAAAAGCTGGCACATATCAGGCTTCATTGGAATGGTAAGAAGAAGTTAAGTCATTTGGTTTACAGAAGACTAAAAAAGTTTAAACAAATAAGTGAACGAAAGACATATAACCAAAAAGCTCTAGGAAAACAGTTGTTTTGTTGCATTTTATAAAACTTGTTCAAGAAACAATGATGATTGAGTCTTTTTACGGCACAAATCAAGCTCATTTAAGGCATGAGAACAAACCCCATTCTGCTCCCCCAAACAGTCCACACCATATTCTTACTGAAACTTATTGAAACAATTAAAAAGAAATATAAAAAATTAGAACAATAGTCAGAAGATTTTATTAAACCCAACAATATAGCATATTTTAAAACGAAACTAATTATGCTAAATGATGCTTGTATCAAATATAATTATCTTCAGTCTAAATATTTGCAATTGGTGAATATCTCAAATATTTGCATGTTTCGCATTCTGACATTAATGCAGACAAAAATTTTAAGACAACACAATCAATGACCCTATGAGCAAATACGTTAGCTTCCTTATAATGAAGCCACAAAGGTTGCGTGGGCAGCTTAGGCATCATTCCTAAACAATTAAAATATCCAGCATAGAAATTAAGAAGTTCCTATACGAAGCTCTTTATGGAACAAAAGTGGCATTCGACAAATGATGATGAAAACAATCAATTCAATGTTTCCAAGATGGTGACTTTATATACAAGCAATAAGTATCAATTAAGAACAATATGATGCTTTAAATTACAATGATGCACTATGATCTCAGCATACTGCATTTGGACACAGGAAACCAGAAAACGTTGCTACTTCTAGACTAATAAGAAAACATAAAGACACATATTAAAAGGGTAGTCGGATTGTTGACATATAGATAGAGAGTCTAAACCTGTCAACACTGCGATGCTCTAGCTCCAGATCAATCTTCCTCCAATCTTTACCCCTCTCCTGCAACAGAACCTCTCGGGGCTTAGCATCACCAAAAGGGTTCACCTTTGGCCGAGGTTTTGGGGCTCCATCTGCTGCTGCTGCTGCTGCAGCCGCCTGTGAACCAGAGCTTCCAGGCCTGCTCGACTGTGCACTAGAAGGCCTGCTCGAGTGTGAGCTAGTTGGCCTGCTTGTCTTCTTGGAATCGATCTCAGAATCTATCTTCTTCCAATCCACCCCTTTCTCTGCCAAAACGTCCTCTCTTGGCCGGGCATCACCAAACGGGCTAGGACGAGTTCTCACAGGCTCACTTGGTGCTCCCATATCCTCCTTCCGTGGCTCGAAAATGAGTCTTGGCCTCTCCTTGTTGTTGGGCAGAGGTCCTCCACCTGTCCTCCCCCAGCGGTCGGAATCAGATGGAGAACGAGAATCCCTGAACCCCGATCCGAAGCTGGGGTACCCAGGAGGGAGAGGCTTCTTCCCAGCAGCCCAGTTATCCACCTCATCAGCCCTCGTTGAACTTCCGCTACCAAGAGAGCTATATCGATCAGAGCGTCCAGAAACCATCGGCGCCGGAGCAAAGGATTTCTTCCCAGCAGCCCAGCTATCGACCTCATCAGCCCTCGATCGGAGGTCCAAATCGGAAACCCTAGCCGGCGGTCCCCTCCGCGGCTCCTCATCAAAATCACCATATGACCTCCGGCCGCCGCCAGCGCCGCTCCAAGAACCGTCCCCGTCGTCGGACCTGCGACCGGAGAAACCCCCACGGGAGCCGCCGCCGTAGTTCCGAAACCCTCCGCCGAGGCGGCCGTACTCGAGCTCCTCCTGGGAGCGTTCTCGGGGGCCAGTTGGGAGGCGGAGCATCTCCTCCGGGGTGAGGCCCCTGGGCTCGAAGAGAGATTCCCCACGGCCGCCACCGCCGGTATAGGAGGTGGCGAACTGCGACAGAGGGATGGCGACGGGCTTCTTCTTCTTGGGCTTGGTGGCGGCCGCCTCCTTTAGGCTGGGGAAGCTCTGGGCGGGTTCGTTGGCCAAGACGATGCCCGCTGCGCCAGCGGCGGAGGAAGAAGCTGCCTCGGCCGCCGCCTGCTCGCGCTCCTCCACCTCCGCGCGCTCGGCATCGAGCGCCCAGGCGCCGACTCCACTCCAGGCCTTGGACATTTTTCCTTCCTTCGAGACTGGATCTGAGAAGACGATGAGATCAGGATCAGGATTAGGGTTTCGGACTTCGGAGGTGAGAAAGGACGAGCTAGGGCTCCTTAGGGGAGCCGAGCTCAGCTAACATGCGCCGGGGAAAGAGGGTAGCTCGCTCGCTTACTTCCGTTCAGAGGAAACGATGCGCATCAAGGCGATCTCCGCTCCTCCAGATATATTACAAGAGAGAGAATAACAAAAAATAAAGAAAAAAAAAAAAATAGAGAAGGCTGCTGTCTTGAGATTATTTTAGGCTACGTTCTTTAATATTTTTTTTTTATATTTTTATTTTAAAATTAAAAACACAATATCCCATATAAAATATTTTAATTTATTTTTTATTATAATCATAATTTATAAAAATAAAAATATAAAATTTTTATTTTACAAAATTAACTATTAAATATACTAATTTTTCATGATTTACTTTTTTTTTTCCCTCGTCTCTACCATTTTTGAATCTTATTATAAGTGATTGACCCTCTTGCTCCGACAATAATCATAAGCTCTCTCTCCATCCTCCTCTCTCTCTCTAAGTTACGACATTGCAACCTACTTATTCCATCATCTCTATAATGAAATTAAAGCTATCCACTATTTCTATCTTGCCATTCGACTCTAACATTCGAGATAATTGCACATGAGCATCAAAAGCTAACAATGCCCTAAATGCTAACAATTATCATAAGTAGAGTAGCAACCAAGTACAATGTGCCATTATTTCCATCACTTCTTTTGTCATCACTAACTGCTGGTATAAGTAGGATGAATAGGATCCTCCTCCTAGCAACGATGTCATATAAATATCTATTCTTTCTCTTTCTCTTTACTCTTCTCTCTATGATCTTTCTCTCTTCCTCTTCTTTCTTTGAATAAACAAAGCAAGGTCGAGGCTTGGCTCAAAGCGACCAGCAAGTATATAAATAGTTATTTTACAATTAGGAGTTGGAACCTGGTTGAGGCTATTATTTTTATTATTTTTTTGGGGCCTTTGTTCTATCATTTTTTTTAGCATCATTTTTTTTTTTTTGTTTGGATAAGCTTATCCAGTCTTGCTCTTTCTTTTGCAACCATTTATTACATGAACATAAGGCCAATACTGCCTCTCAAGCCTTGATACTTCTCAAGCTTTTATCCACTCTCCCACTTGTAACTATGCATGGTTTCTTATCAATAGTATCTAAGTCAACTAACAAATTCTTTGCCCCATTAACACCTTCATTATCATCACATTTGTTATTTGGTCACAAATTCTATAGTACCGGTTGGTTTAGAATAATATAATTCTTTCCAAAAAATTGTTGGATAATAAACATAAAAAAAAAGAAACTAATTGATAAAATAAAAATTTTTAAAAATATAAAAATTATACCTAACATAAATGTTGAAGAATCATATATTATATTCAAAGTGTCCAATTTTTGGCTGCTCCGATAGTGCTCCTATTAATATTCATCACGTGGGAGCCCCCACCCCCAAGTTATCTCAAGGTCAACTTCGATGACAATGTCAGAGGCAGTAGAGGGTGCAAGGAGCATGGAATTTATGATTCGCGGTCTAGACTCTAGTTTTTGGCTGCCAATGGATGTCACATCATCGACAATATGGTTATGATAGTAGAGCTACAAGCAATTTGGGCAAGCATCACTTTTGTCAGGTTGAGACTAGAAGTAGAGAGACTTGTAATTGAGGGAGACTCCACCATGGTGATAGCCTAGTTATGTGGGCAATGATCGTCAATTATGGTACATCCTCTTATTAATGATATTCAGTGCGTGGCGAGAAGCTGCCCTTCCATTGAGATTCATCATGTATACCATGAGGCCAGCAGTACTACTGACTGGGTGGCCTTTTATATGGTAGAGCATACCGGAGAGACTATATGGATTGATATTGGAGACTTTTTTTTAGCTTTTAAAGATACTCTTTTTTCTGACTTTTTTGAGTGTATTCATACTAGACTTATATAAACAATCAATTTACCAGAAAAAAATATTCAATATTTACAAAAATATTATATTGTGATAGCATGATATAGAATTATTTTTTATTTTATATTTCTAACTTACAAGTAAAATGTTGAAGTTTGCAACTTATGCAAAATATTTTTATATGGCTATATAAAACGGTAGGATCTCGTTTGTATTTTTAGCAAGGGTTAATTTGGCCAACGCATTCAGACATTTCTTTTTCAAAAAAAAATCCTATAACTGAATAACTATGCTAGTTGTATGAAGTACCAAGGAGGGATAAGGCATATTTTAGTTTCATTTGGTGACATTTTCTAAAGGGTCTCAAAGTTCTTAACACTTTAGAGAGCCTGGAATTGAAACCAAGTAAAGAGGACTTTCCATTGCCTAAGCATGGTTGTTCTCACTCCCGCGCTTATTTCTAGGACCTTTTCTTTAAAAAAAGAAACTGTAAATTAGAACTGGTTTTCATGTCCAGTTTGTCTAATTATTTTGTCAGCGCCTTAGATAGGTTACTTCAGTATCTACTGTTGCTACTATTTCGTTCCACTGGACGTTAATAATATTGCACAAGAGACATGTCAATAGAAGTTACAGGATTTTTTATGAGTTTTTTATAAATTATTAGGAAGTAGGGGATTCATTTGTCCAAAATATTGGCAATATAATGGGGCCCCAATTGTATGAATGTTAGTCCTATAATATATTCTTGATTGCATGTGTTTCAGTGTAGATATCATGCATTGATCGCTAAACTAGTTACAATTATAATTTCTTTTCTCTATTATTGTTTGCATGTTGATTTCTATTTTTATCATGTATATTATTATTTGGGCAGATTATTTTACTACAACGGCTCATTTTAATATAGGTAAAAATGATATTATTGATAATGCGAGAGATGAGAAAGATATTATTAAAGAAGACAGTGAAAAATGATTGTGAAAAGGTTGTAAGAAAATATCTTGTGGGGAATCATTTTGTTGAAGGGGAAAAAATCCGATGGATTTAGGTCTACATCCACTAAATATTATAAAAGATTATCAAGTGGTAATATTAAAGGTGGAATTAGTTATCTAAAATATCATGTTTAAAGTATTTGCCAAAAAATACTCAAAGAAAGTTATTAATTAAATGCTCGTAGTAGTTTGTTTCAAAGATCCAGCCAAGTCTTTAAATTTAATCAAGAAGAGAGTAGAAGATTTCCTACAAAATTTATCATATATCCTGAACTTTTATTTCATATTGTTGAACATCCAACTCTTTTGGATTTTATGAGATTTCTTTCACCATTGTTTAATTTGTGGATTGCAAAGTTCATAAATGGGATCATATGGTTTTTTTTTCTTATTAAAAAGAAAGGAAAATTAAGTTTTTGTGTCAGTTTCATCAGTGATGTTTGAATATCAAGTCACAATAAATTGGCTGCAAGAGTGTTAGTTTCCAATTGAGAGAACTTACCATCAGCTCATTAAACTGGCCTTTGGTGCGTGGGATTTGTGAGGCCATCAGGCCAGACCAAGAGGCCAAATCACATAAACACTTCAAGGCAACTCCCTTTGACCACCAGATGTAAATATAAAAGATGGCATATTGGTTACAGTCTGTCCACAGCCACCTTGTTAATTTTTTTCCATTTTCCACTCGACCGATCGCCAAGTGTCATGACTGTACTCGGCCAAGTGGAATTGACACGTAGCTAGCGCAACCTATTACAACTTTAAATTGTCAACCAGATCTTAATTCCTTAATAGGACAGAGAGAAACATGCTCCTATGCCCTCTAATCTGAACATAAATTTTGCTAGATTTCATCAACAGAGAAGCCAATGTACCAAACTTGCCCCTGCTTTTCCCTCGTTTTAAAACACTGCCGCTTTGCTCCTAGATTTGGTCAGAACTGGAGAAAGCCGGCCCTCTTGTGCCTTCCAGACTGCAGATATTCTTCTAGGGACACTTCACATCATATTCCAATGCCAATCTCCCACTGCTTTGTAGTCTCAGCCATTTTCCTCAAACATTCCACCCTGTCCTCTTCCAGTTACCACCTCAAAACTCTCTTAGTCTAAAAGAGTCCATAAGAAATCTCATCAAGGTAGTGTCCATAAGAATAGATTTTCTTCTCCCTTGCATCATTGATCATTGTTATCAAAGGTTGCAGGAACACCATTGAAACATGAGCATGGAGAGGAAAGGATTGAAGACTAATGATGGTGAGCCTGCGGCTGACCTCACAGAGTTCATGAATGACTGGTTCTTTGGAAGTGTTAGAACCAACCAGAGAGCATATAATTTGACAGGGGCGAGTGTGAAGAAGAAGGAAGGAGTTGTCCATGGCAAGGGTAGCACGAGCAGGTTAACGCAAGAATGGCTCGAAGAAGCCAAGATGATGGTTGCCGGTTCGCCGTCGAGAGCTGGGTCACCATCTAGGCTGGGGGTTTCTCCAAGGTTTGCTGCCTCACAGACCAGAGAACCAAGTGCTTTGCTTGATAAGAGGGATCCACTCTCACGATCAGCAAGAAGGTATGTTACCTCTAGTTCATCTATTCCATGATGATAGCAGGAATTATGGTGAAATGGATTAAAACTAGGGAATTCAGAAGGAGATAGAATCAGAAAATTAAAGTGCCCTCCAGGGTAAGTCACTATTTATTCACTTAGTTTTATCATATACTTTTTGCCAAATTTGAAGGCAGAATAAGCTGGAATATTAAAGTTATTTAACCCTATTATTATAGCCTCTTTCAGCTAAATACTTATAAGAGTACTTGTTCCTGATTGCTTCAGAATTTGAGTTTGCAATACTAATCTCCCTTCCTCTCCTAATACAATTTTTTAATTAACATTGTTTGGATTGAATTGGAAGTTTAATTATCTGCTGAAAAAGGATTGCAAAAGGATTAATACAAACAAGTTCATCAAAAGGACTTAATGGCATAGTCATCTGATCTTTAATTGGGATGGATGAACATGAGACATCTTTAGTTGGCTATGACATAGGCTTTCCTTAATCAAGAACTACTGGAAGAAGTGCTTATAGATAATATGGAATTCATTCTTTTGTGATTAGCTCCGAAAGAACTTAAGCTGTAGCGTCCTCTACTCTGGATAAAATATGAGTTGGATCTATTTTGATAGTATTTATAATAATTTAGGATTTGATCCAAAAAATATTAGCTAAAAAATAAAATTTTTATTTCTTGATCTTTATGTATCATAAATTTTCTTAGCATATAATTAATATAAAATTAAATACATATTCGCGCAAATTCTCAATGAAATAAGCTAGAGACAAGTGTTGCATAACATTTTATAAAGATATAATTTCAAATTTGATCAAATTATAATCAAGTCATTCAAACATGGTTTGATAAAATAATTTAGGTTATCAAAATATATAAAAAAAGAAAAGAAAATAAAAATTCCTCATAATAGCCCATGTTGCTTTGTGGTTAGTGCAAAGAGAGGACAAGGGTTGATATCATCATTTAATATCTGTAGTTTGGATGCAAAGCAACGCAGTGTATCCAATCATCCATCATGCTTCTTCACATGGTCGCAGGCACAGATCGACGGACGGCATCGGCGACGAGATCCTGCAGCGAACTTCCGCCCGCCACGGCCGAAACAAATCCGAGAGCTTTGTCTCCTTCGACGCCTCCGAGCCCCAATCGCCCGCCTCCCCCGCCCATCACAGGTTCTCCAACTTACTCATACCCCCCACCTCTGCCGCCGACGCCGACCGCCACCACTCCCAACCCCTCTCCGACGATCCTCGCCACCGCCCGCCCCCGGCGCTCCTCCCGAAGCAGCCCCTCCGCCGCAAGTCCCGCTTCCATGAGAAGCCCCCTGAGCCCCACCCCGCCGCCAGCCCCCGCCGGAGCTTCGGGAAACCTCCGCCGGCGCCACCACCTGCTGCGGCGGAGCCGAACGAGCAAGCTTTCCTGCTGTCACCGCCCAGGAATTTGGTGGTGTCGGCCCATCGGCGGTCGGTGTCGTCGTCCACGTGTTCGCTGGATAAGCTCCCCCGAGTGGACGGTTTTGGCCATGGGCGGTCGGTCTCCTGCTCGTCAGAGGCCGGAGAGTGGCGGTCGGTCCACTGCTCGTCGGAGGCCGGAGAGCGGCGATCGGTTGCGGAGGAGGACGCGAAGCAGCTGAATGCGTTCCTTAGGAGGCAGAGAGCCATGATCGCGAAGATCTCTCGCGAGGAGCCGTCAGCTAAGGCCCAGATCATACTCTCCGGATCCTCAAACAGTTGAGAAACCCGCTTCACCTTCTGCTGCTCCCATCACCGCTCGGTGTGGGTCGTCTCACCGGGAAGTGACGGGATGTTTACACTTCCTTGATTTCATCCCCCCTCCCCTCCCCCACTAACCCCCCCCACCACAAAATCTATCTTTTTCTGAAAAAAAAAAAAGGAAAATGTGATCGTTTTTATCAAGTAAATGGAAACATACATGGCAAATTTAAAAAAAAATAAAGAGAAGAATGAAACATAAGGAAAGAGGAGTTAAAACAGTCACAAAAGAACATTTCACCAATATTTATTAAAAAAGAAAATTCTGTTTTTCTTTATTTTGTAAAAAAGCTTTTTTTTGTTTTTTTTTCAAGAGAAAAGACTGATAGAACTTCACTGACCCTTATACCTCTGCTCTTAAAAATGCTGTAACCATCCACATGTATCATGTTTTAATTCATTGCGAATATTTGGCATCGAGCGTTGTAATATATTTATATTGTGCTCTTGATGACACATTCATTTGAAGGTTGCGGCAGCATAGCCCCAGAATATTCTCATACATATCGTTCTTAAAAAAATCAAGAATGAATTGGATTTTTTATGCAAAATTTCCTTTTCCTATTTTTTTGGAACAGTTCATTTTGGACTTTAGGAACCATAAAGCTACCGCCTTAAAGAATAAATTTCAAATGAGCCATTACCGCAGACAATGGAAATAGAAACCCTTTTCAGGAGAAAAAATGTAAAAGATTATATCTTTTGCATAACTAATTTTTAAAAAGAATTTTTTTTTGTTTGTTTGGCATGTCCTTACTTATCAACAGGCACAAGTTCAATGGTGGCAGCCATTTGCTACGCATGGCTACTTGAGAACAGGGAGAAGGAGCATGGTGGCAGTGGAGTGGTGGCACCAGTGATGAGCATGAAGAGAGGGAGGATGCTCAAGCAAAAGCAAGCTGCCTGGCTCTTTTTTCACTTGGGGATTGATGCATCTGCCTTGCTCTTCTCTGATGAGGTATGACATTCTATTCATCTGTTTTAAGTGTATGCTAATGCTACAATGCATGATGGCTTGGAACTAGCATAGCTTGTGCCATGCCGTGTCATTCTAGTGTTAGGCATACACTGGCACGGAGTCATGACAATTTAGCAATGACATTGTACTTTCCAAGCAACACCTTGGCATGGCCAGCACTTCAACTTCCAATGCAGATTTCTTCCTTAAATTTTGCTTTCCTCATTGCAATTCATTAGGTTGTTTTTACAGATGCTGCGGATTCTATAAATTAATCTTCATAGCATCAGACACATGCAAATGGATGTGATGCCTTTCATTTGGTTTTGTGAAGTACACTTGCATATAACAAGTATAGATGCAGATGCACATTATGAAAGATGCACATGCAATTGCAGGAGTTGCTGCAATATGACTATTTGCCCTGTCATGACAGATTCTGTCGTTTGACTGCAAAAATCATCTATCTTGTGCTCTTCACTTTTTTGATATTATTTAATTTATTTTAATACTATGTATCATGAAATAGAAATACTTTGACTCTTTGAACCGATGCATGAAGGAATCACCAAAGCAAATATTAGTTGCACTTTAGACTCAATAAAGCACATGATGGGTTCCATAATTTTATATGAATATTTTGATACCTTTTGGTCATTTTTTGCAGACTGTTTTGCATTCATAATTATTATTACATAAAATCTAAAGTTACCCAAATTGATTACACATAATGGTTGGTGGTGTTTATTTTCTAATTATCATTCTTTCAATCTCAATAATTTACATGCATGGCAACATGGAATTCCAAAGAGATATAAAGGAAAACAAAGTTTTCAACTTAATTTGGCTATTCTAAATCTCAATTCTCATGTATATCTAGATTTCTTATGTTAGGAGGGTGCCAAGATCCCACTCTTGTCCCAATATTATGCTCCTTTACCCATTCTGGATCTCAAAAACGATTCTCTTATGTTAGATTTCTATCAAAAATACAAATAAAATACTGTTTATGTGATTTTCTTCCATTATTCTTCAACTCTATCAATGTTGGAGGCATTTCTCTATGCTAAACTTGGACTTCATGAGCTTTGAGAGAATTTGAAGTATTGCAACATTGTATTCTAAAGAGATTTAGAGGAGAACAATTTTTTTTTTTTTAAATGTAATTTTGGCTATCTTAGAACTCAAATGTCATTTTCATTTAGATTTTGTCATGTTAAATTATCACCAAACTGTAAAATGTATATCATACTGTAAATATGATTTTCAACATTACATTCTTAAGAAAAATTACATGGCACTAAAATGATGTATGTACTTAATTCTTTATTATATCTGAATCCTTCCATCGATTTGATTGATATTGTTATTTCTTTTGTAATTTTCAGTCAAAATTGTCAAACTGAAGCTGAAACTTACAGAAATACCAAAACAGAATCTCATTTGGCCCAAAACTCCAAGTTTTAGGACTTTGGTTTTTGCCTGTATTATGTTCTCTTGGTACCATTTCAGAATTAGTTCCTCATCCATGGATATACTTTGCTCGTTGAGTTAATGAAGAAGATATGATCTGACAAATTTCTTTTTCTTTCCTTCCTTTTGTTTCTCCAAGGTCTTGGTTGCTCATAGCTGTTTTTTATGGTCATATCTTCGGGACAAAGTTTGCAATTGACTTCTTTGCGTAATTTGAATCAGGTGGATCTAGAGGGTCTAATGATGGCCAGACAATTAAGCATACTTGTCATTGGACAAGATGTTCTGAAAACTAACAGCGAGGTAATTATTCAATGCTCAAGCTTAGCAAGCATGGGATGGTGAGATGAGTTCTTATGCATGTTCATGTTGTTCATCCAGGTGGGATCACAATGCACAGTTCTCACAGATAATTACTGTGAAGAAGCCTATGATCTGCTTGAGACACCAAATTTGAAAAAACTTTTGGTATTGAAACCTTTAACCATTATTTGTGTTACTGTGCTTTATTATCAACACTTCTCTGTTCACCCATGTTTTGAAGCATTCTTCTTTTTCCAGCTTGCAGGTATTCTTTTGGATACACAAAATCTGAACAGTGCTGCTAAATTCTTTACAAATAGGGATGCAGAGGCGGTACAGTTGCTTCTGGTTGGCTCTGTCCCGAGCCAGAGACATGAACTATTTGAGCAATGTACTTTTCTGTTCTAACCTAGATCACAACATGTAATTACAGAATCATCCATGTTCCACCAGTGCATAACATCTTGTCTTCTGTTTCTCAACTAGTGATGCAAGATCATGGGGAAAGTACATTTCTTGAAGCTTTGAGGCTAAACTATGGGAAGCCTTCTAATGGGGGTAAGCTTTATCCTTGTGCTTTTCAGTTTTATCAAACATAACTTACTGACATGATTTTGTGTAATTGGATCAAGCAACCTTGGTTTATATGTGATCACCAAGTTATTATATAACTGTCTGCCTTTTATCATCGCCACCATTATTTTACCTTCTAATCCTAGTCTTTTCGTGAACTTCATGAGTGAAATAGTTTCCTTTTCTTGTTTACATAAATCACAACTCCAAGTTACTTCCATCAAAAAAGAAACTTATCCAACATTTCTCTGTGTAGAACAATGTATTGATGGTGAAAATAGTGCTGGTATTGGTATGGCTCAGGTTATATTACTCTTAGCTTGGACATGGCTTTGCACAAACTATACAGTGCATCCATGGACAGCTTGACTCTTGATTAAAAATTTTGAACCAGATTGGAACTAATTGCTCAAGTTCAATGCTTGAAACTAAGCCCTATTCTGACCCATCCATGAGGAGGGAGGGAAAGTACATGCAAGACCTGAACTTTGCTAACGTGCTGGTGCTTCAGCTTTGACAACATGCCGGTGCACCACCTTGACAACAGCAGTAGGGTTAAAGAATTCAATGGAGAGAGCAGCACTAATAGAGGATTAGGAAAAAAAGGTCGAGAGATCCAGCTGCTCCAGTATATTCATATGTAAAAATTATATTTCCTCAACACTGAATGAATGGAACAAAGTCTCTAGTATTCTATTTGGTAGTGACAATAGTTGGAGATGTATTTATGTATCTTACAACATGATTTGGTTTGATTAATTATATAAACTAGTCTATCTTACCTATTAAATTTGATTTTGGATGGACCTGTCTACTTGATAAATTATTCTGAAGTCATTTAGTTGTAGATGGCTTAAGATTAGTGTTATGTGGAGGAAAAGTGCAATTTTGACACTTCTTCTTTTAGATCACTGAAAATTAACATAGTTTATTAGATCACTGAAATGTTTTACCGTGTGGTTCTCTTGTCCTATTATATTTTAGGATTGCTTTTAATATTTTAGAAATGTGATATGTTTAACTTCCAAAACTCTGAATTCATATAAAAAATTTTTAAAAGTTCTGCAATCAAAGCATATATCCATTATTTAATTTGCAATATTCCAATCCCATGTCATTTTTTAATACTTCACCATACAACCCCGACTCTGATTTTTAGTGAACCACTTTGAGCTGACAAATTCTTCTACAAAGTTTATCATGCCGTACTTTTGAAAAGCTAAGCTTTTAAATATTAGAAGTGCTAGATCACACTCTCTTCCATTTCCAATTCATTACATTTATGCAGACATATTTTATGTCATTGTGAATTTAGATAATTATGGAAATGGAGAAACTCATGAACAAAGGACCTCAACAACGAAGTCAGCGTCCATTTCTCCTCAAGAAGTTGACATACCAGGAATGGGTAAGACTACTGATCCCCTACAGGAAATAATGATTAAACATTTTGTCTTGTAAGGTGCAGAGATTACCGGGATTGACAGCATATTTCAACATTGGATCAGTTAGATTTGTCCATATATATTACCAGTAAGGTGTACAAATGTGATTAATAGAACTTAATCTGGCTTTGTTATATCATTGAGAGTCACCCATAGACACTTGTAGAAATGCATCCCAATACTGGTAAACATGAAGCAGCTTAAAGCTTCTCTGTGATTCCAAAACTTTGTCTTCAAAATAGTGAACAAACATACAAAGTTATAGCCATTTTATCTTACCTATTCTCCTTTTTGCTGACGAACTGCCAAGTGAATGCTGATGCCTTTCATACTTTTTCACTCCTTCCCTCTTAGGAAACTGATGACTGATCCTGAGAGTCTTATCTTAGTCATAACACTATGATCTAGTTGTGTAAGGCTCAATACCATTCTGTCCATGTTATAACTAAACAGGAACCCTTAACTTTTCAAGCTTCCTCGATTTCTTGATTGCTCTACCATCATGCTACACCGGTGGAGATGCTCCATGTAATTCCTTGATTTCTTGATTGCACTACCATCATCCTAAGTATCCGTGTATTGCTGCTCAGGATGGCTCCTCATTCTATACTCCATGTAATCAATTTGTCACAGCCAGGCAGCCAGCTCCTTAAAATCCTAATCTCCTGTTCCTTTTAACTCCATATTTACATTGATCAGAGCTATCCCAAGTCAATAAACTGTTATTTGTAGTCCTAGGGTAAAAGTCATAAGAAAACATATTTTAGGTTTGACTGTTTATAAAGGGTCCACCAAGAGCCATGAAGTTTGTATGAATTTTGGATATTTTTGAATTAATCAGTTTCTTTTACTGCATCTCCCCTTCTTTTTCTTTTCTGGCTTGTTCTTTTTCGTTCTACTTCTCTATCAACTTACTTACCAACATATTATGGGTTTGAGTGTTTGACTGCTTTTAAGGGGTCCACCAATAGCAACAAACTTTGTACGAATTTTGGGTAATTTCGAATCAATCAGTGTCTTTTACTAGTATATTTCACGTATTTCTCACCTATTTTTTCTTGGCTTATTCGTTTTCCTTGTATTTCTCTATTAACTTCTCAGCATGCTTGCATGCAACATCATTCAACCATTTGCATACTTTCTTTACTGGACAAATATGGTGGGATACTCTGGTATATGCCAAATCCTGATGTTAATCACTGATCCATAACTCAAAATCATCAGTATCATTGATTTTCAGATTATTTGGGGATGACTGAAACAGGAAAGCAAAAGCCAAGGGATCCAGCACCAGCACCAACACCAAAACCAGCACCTGCCCTTGCTGCAGTGAAGGCACAGGAAATAGCTTCTCGTGGGAAGAACAAATTCTTTTTGGCAAAGTGGTTTGGCTTCGGTTCCAAATGATTCGTATTCTTGCCAACCATTGAAACTTGTAGGGATAAGAAAGTTGAGCTTTTGACATCTTAATAGCCGAAGTCCATGGTAGAGGTAATAAATGTGACAATTCATTCGATGCTGTTTGTTGTGTAAATCTACTTAATAGTCTTGTGGCTGACTTTCATATTTAATCATAATTTTTGAGCCCTACAATTTTGCCAGTTCTTGCTTTTCTTACTTTCTCTCAAGCAAATGTATGGAGTTAAAGGAGTTAAAATTGGGATTTCCTTGTACGGTTCTAGCACTGCTTGTTATCCCTTGTGCAATGACAGTTCAGAGAAAATTATTGGCTGTCCAACTACATAGAAGAGTATAACGTTATAAAATTTATCCAACTAACAGACATGTAGAACTTGTAGGATCATATTGTGATAATTCAGTGGGAAAATTCGGCTAATGTGTATTAGATTATCAGGTGTAGACGGTTGGTTCAGTTTTTACTACTTGGAAACACAACCTAGTGAACTGGATTTGTAGTGGGAGGAGGTGAATTGACATGATTGAGAACCAAACTGTATGGATTTGTAGTACTATGGGGTTTTTTCAGGAATTATCAATTCATTATTTTCTAAAACTTTTAATTTACTTATTTAGTTTACCTGCCTTATTGAAAGAAATGAGAAATTCTACTCCAGGATACGGCTGGAAACGGCTCTCGTTTGACTGCTGATTCTTATGCCTGATCGTCTGCATGGCACAATCGAATCCAATACCTTTATGCTCGATCACATGCCAAAGTTATTTTCCTTTCTCACTTGCTCTAATGGTCAGTAGAGCACCCACCAACTGATCCAAGAGCTCTCCTAGATCATCCACTAGTGCATCATCATTTTACGAGTCCATGCTCTCTCTCTCTCTCCAAACATGTGTGGCTCTTGTTTTAATTGCTTTTCAAAGATAAACTACTGTACCTAGCATCATGCCATGCGGACGGCATTGTTAACTAAGGTTGAGACCAATCAATTGCATTGTAGTAAACCGAAAATAAACTTGTGCAAACTAAATTGCTTGCTCGCTGGAGGGGTCCACCCTGTGGACCAATGCAGCGGTTCTACCTATGCCATTCGTCATATTCTTTTTTCTGATATTTATGGTAGACTTGTAGAAGTGCTTCATCTTACCTTTAAAAAAAGCTAAATTGTATGCCAAAATAGCATCCATTATCGCATTAGTAGCCCCCAAACTGCCAAAGAGATAACACGATACACTTATTAGTTTTTTGAATGCCTCTGCCTGTTTGTTTTCCAATTTATGACTTATACATGAATAATTTGAATCCAAATACATTTTCATGGGACAAGAATTACATTATTTAAAGAAAAAGAATCACTTTTCTCAAATGAAGCTGCCACAGTGGCAGTTGTAAACAACAATGTAACTGAAGTAACAAAACAAAATTAATATTTTAGGGGAAGCAATTGATCTCTTGTCCGCACCAATACTCTGCAAAAATGATCAAGATCATCAGTCCAGTGCTGCTACGACTGCATCAACAACTTCTTGGGTGGTGCTATGCCCTCCTAAATCTTTGGTCCTGTATTTGCCTTCCAAAATTACTCGCTTGACAGCAGTCTCTAACCGGTCAGCAAATGAAGGAAACTGGAGATGCCTCAGCATCATTGATGAGGAAAGAAGAAGGGCTACTGGATTTGCCTTCTTCTGTTCCATTATCTTCTGGTTTCCCACATTGCCAGCAGAAGCACCTTGTTCAAAAACTGCATGATCTTGACCGACATTGCCTGACAAAAGATAAAAGGGAAATAAAAAATGTGAAGTTGTTGACCGTAATAAAATATGATGTCACTTAAAGAATACATTGTCAGCAGCTGCTTGAAAGCAGTTCAATGCCCCACCTGAAAACAACACAAATGTATTTCCAGCATACAATGCAATGCGCCATGACACAACTCAAGATAACAAAATAGAACATAAAAACTAAATATTCAGACATAAGATTCCCCTGTTTTCCTACTTGATCCTTCTCTCTCAAAAAAGAAAAAAGACAGAAAAAGAAAGAAAGAAAAAGGTTTTCCTACAGGCACCCCAGCGGATAAAAAAAGGCAGCATGCGCATCTTCATCACATGTGCAAGACTCTAGTAGTCAATAATGTCTATCATGTGATTGTATTAATGTCCCCATTCTAACCTTCAGCTCTGGCCCATGAAGGGGGCGACTGATTATTTGATTGTTTGCATAATTTGTTTTGTACGCAGCCAGCATGACAGTCTAACAATTGCAGTCAGTAAGGCTTCATGATTTTTTGGTTCATACATAGCCCAAAGGCCTATGTTTATGCACAAGTGAACAAAAAAACAGTACTTGTATGAGCAAATGGCAACAGGGAAGACCATTCACTGGTGCTGGAGGCAGTAATAAGCATACTACAAAATAAAGACCAATCCAAGTGACCAAAATGAAATTGCATATTTAAGTGTCTACCGCGGATTAATTACCTCCTGGCATTACACCTGTGCCTCCAGCAATACCAGCAGCTGTGTTTGCCACCAGATTGCCATACAGATTTGGAGTAACCTGCAAATGAAAACAAATATGCATGAGACAAGCAGAGAAATGAAATGTTGATGCACGCATGCGCATGCACATGGGGGTGCGTATGCACGAGAGAGAGAGAATCTTGCAGTAGGATTTGGGGACAAATCATGCAATGCAAAATAAGTAATGGGCTAACCGTGATCTACTGCATTTTTTGGGTAATAACTACTGCATTTAAAATGTCTAGAACCAATCATGGAGGTTTTGGAATTTTCTTTGCATCCAATCAACTGAACCATCTATACTGATTTCATACCATTTAAACCACTTGCGCTTGTTCACGTAAATCTTTTAATTGAAACTTAGTCATGTATTGGAGGTTTCTTACCTTTGCATCAAGTGGACATAAAATGGACCACTAATAAGCAGTTCGTATGATTCTAATCCCAAAGGAGTAGTTTAGTACCATTTAATGTTATTCTAACCCCAAAGGAGTAGTTTACTACCATTTAACTTTCCATTAAATTACAAAAGATAAAGTTACACCTGGTATAACTCATACTGAGCTTTTACAACTTTTTTTAAAAAAATGGACAATAGGGACCCCACATTGATAATCCAAGCCATGAGATATGATCTATTATCTCTAAAATACCAAAAATTATGTGATTAAGAGACCCCTAGCCTATGCATTAAGTGGTCAAAAAACATGTATTATTTGTGCTTTTTAAATTGCAAATTTTTGACCACTTGATGCATAGCCCAGCAGTCTCTAAATCACAAAATTTTTGACGTGTAAGCAGTTTAGAGATAGTAGATTACATCCAACAGCTTGGATCATCAATGTCTAACTCCCATCATTCAATTCAAAAAAAGTGAAACCCTAAAGAGTTACATTAATGCCTGGTTCTGTTCCAATCCCCAATGGATTGTTTGGTGCCAACTTTTAAGAAAATGGACTTGTATAAAACCTTTAGAATAATGATGCACGAAAAAACTTGTTTGGTTGCTTTTGATAAACCTATTTTGGAGAAGTGATGGTTTATAAAACCTGTCTACAAATACAGAAGGCCAATTTGTACATAAGCCAAAGAATGGTTTTTCTGTCGAGGCCAAGCAACGTCCATTGTGCTATAAAACATAGCACTCTAACCTGCATGGATCCTCTGTTTGCCTAGTTATATGTTAAAGACTTAAAAGAGTATAAACTTTTTCCAGTAGTCTAGCTGTTATCCATTTTGACAATTGTCCATGTGTTTTTTCAAAAGTTCCTGATATAGTGGTCCAAAATCTACCATCGTTAGATACAATGGTTATCACATGATTGCATGAAAGAGGGATTCATTTATAAATGCAGGTAAATAAATTTAATAAATCACCTAAATACATTTCAAAACTTTCTTAAATACATTCCAAAACTTTCTTAAATACATTTCAAAACTTTCTATCATCATGTACCTAATGTAATATTAGATTAATTGAGGGACCCAATGATGACTCCATAGAGTCAGAAATAATTGTACAACAAACAATAGTGAGATATAAAATTATATGATACAGCACAACTCAAGCATTATATACTGTGTATCTTTAAATCTATCAACAACAAGACAAAAGAGACCGTTGGCATAAGCAATTAACAGATAGAACATTCAGGTCAACCAAAAAGATGACCAGAAAAACAAACATCTGAACTGTAAATGTTGAAGAAAGATAAAGAAAAGTACCATGACATCAAATTGATCAGGCTTCGAAACCAGCTGCATACAACAATTATCCACAATGATCTCATTGTACTTTATCCCTGGGTATTTTGTTGCAACCTCACGACAAGATTCCAAGAATAGACCATCTGCAAGCTTCATAATATTGGCCTTATGCACAGCTGTGACTTTCTTCCGATTGTTCAGGTAAGCATACTCAAAAGCATATTTTGCAATGCGCTCTGAACAGAACTTTGACATCACCTGGCAAGGTTTCTGGTTAGGGGTAAAAACAAGAAACAAAATTCCAGGGCACAAGAAAACCAGCAAAGAAGAAACACATCAAACAGTTAGAAAAATGGCCCACATGTTGCTGTCATGTTTACTAGGCCATAAGAAATTTTCTTCTATCAACTGAAATTGAAATTGACAAACACTGAATTAATCCAATTTAGCAACAAAAGTGAGTGACAAGTTAATACATGGCATTTATACAATACGTCTCTTGATTTTTGTAATATACAAGCGTATTGATCTAAGTCATGTATCTTAAGCAGTAATTATGTCTACAAATATTGGGCATAAATTATATGTGATTAAGCATTAGGATACGGCATATCTTCTTGAGATGATGGTAGTATATGGTGCATGATGTTTGACACATAATAAATTATAGAACCTATCAATATCTATTAGGAATTTCTACATATACACCCCTCACATTATACCTTTTTGTAGTGCCACCCCTGCAATTAGATTTCTGTCTCGTCTGCATTAATTCCCCTCCAAATTCTCCAACATTCATTTGGGTATAGCAGATTTTTTTTTTTTGGGGGGGGGGAGGGGGGGGGGCATTGGGTTGGGTGGGTGGGGGATGGGCTTTAGATGCAGATTTTTAGCACCAAAACACTCCAATGAGCACCCAATAATCACAAAGAATGCTCATCTCCTAAACATCATGCCATCTAACCCTAGAGGCACGGATATTAGACTAAAACATGGCAACCAGATTGCTGAGCCTTCAACTCAAGAATTTCTCTTCTTACTCTATCCGAAACAGTGGTGACTCTGTGAATCCTAGGCATTGAGCAAAGCACCAAAAACTATCACGTCTGGTTTCACATGCTTCTGATGATCCCCTCTGCCTCTTCCAACAACCCAACTTGGCCTAAGAGATCAACTATGCAATCATAATACCTCATCTTGGCATGAATCTCATAAAATCTCTCTCATCTTGACATGAATCCCATAAAACCTCTCAAAGTATCTACACCCCTCAATCTCATCCACAAATCCACCATGAAGACAGGCTATTAATATCCCCAAAGAGGTTATGTCATTTCGTTCCTCCCCCTTAATACCTACATCTGCTCGAAGTCATGAAGAACATTGTAAGCTTGCCCACTGATTGACAATCCTATGATCAGGGAATTTGAGCTAGAAACATTCCTTCAACCCAATTCATGGAAAAGATTAAGCAGTCTCCATGTTTCAACATGGCATACAAATTAATCAACACAACCTCAAAGATTATTTGCATCAAAGTCATCAAGCTCCTGTTGATGTAAGCATGGATCTGTTTTCCTTGACCCAAGTTTGCAAGCTGTCCACAAGACAAAAAGAACGCACTAAACACTGTGACTTCATTGGGCTTTACGCTTCTCTGCAACCGCATAAGTTGAAGAGCTACAATGCATTGGCATACATATCGATCAGCACGGCCACAAAATTACCGTCATCATCTAAACTCATCCTGTTCTTGTTGATGTAAGCATGGGCCCATTTCCCTTGATTCAAGGTCTTACACTCATCAAGTGCATGTTAACCATGGTGACTTCATTGGGTTTCACAATACTCTCCAACTGCACATTTTTAAGACATCCATTTTTTATTGATGTAAGTATGAATCTGTTTCCCTTGATCCAAGTCTGCAAGGTGTGCACAAGGCAAGATTACACTACCATTGTGGCTCCATTGGTCTACAGTAATCTATAACTAAATCTGTTTGAAGATCACTGTACCTCTGCATATCGGTTACTTTGTGCATAACATGAAATCATGCAGCTCCAAGAAATGACATGTATCTCAAGCATTGATCCGACAATTTCCTTGCTTAGTCCATCTCCTGTTCCAACCATACCCTGAAACCATCAAATTTCACAACAACATGATCTTCACTAGTATCTTATCAAATAGCTTCCTTCCTGGTGGCAACAGCCCATGCCTTGTGAACCCCAACATCATCAAATTCCAGGTCATAATATTCCTCACAACCATCATTCTGTTAAACAAATATTGCCCAACATTCAACTAAGCCTTCCTAGCATACCCAAATGTAATCACACTTCAAAATACATCTCTCACCTCAGACTTTGCATACCAATTAATTGTCACTTTCCACAAGATTAACACAATATCTCAGAGCTCAAATAGAAGAGCTGTTGAGCAGATCCAATGTCCAGAAAAGAAGAATACAAGCTGTGGAGAGCCCTTACCACATAAATATTTGATTAGAATCCACATCTCAACACCTCAGAGTGAATCTAGACACCTTCTGAGGCAGAGATAAGGGTGGAAATGGCCTTTGCAGTTGATGCGGGAGCATCCGAGACTACTGATCAATCCTTAAGTCCTGAGCAGATTCCTTCGGCAAAACAAACACTATCGGTACTTATTCATGCCAAGACTAACTTCGGTTACAACTTGCTTCGATGGGTTAAGGAATGATGATACCAATATCAAAATTCGTTGCTGATCGATGATATATCAAAGGGGAGTTATTCATGATAAGTTCCATAGTGATTTAATGCTCTTTGGAAGTAGATATTTGCTAGTTATTGTTGGTGGACGAATTTTGAAGGCTGAAGAGATAAGACTCCTAGTCCCCATGTCATTTATTGCATTCCCTAGTTCCTAGACCTTTAATGCTATTTCAGTTTTGTTTAGTCTTTAATGTTTGGGTAGTTCCCATGTTGTTTTCAATTCTGAGTCTAATATCTATATAATGAGACATATTCTCATTTTGTAATGAGACTGGTTGAATGAATGAAAATTCCTCTTTGTGAGTTGAATTATTATCTCGATTCTTTATCCAACGTCGTTGGTGGTGAATCAAACAGTTCTTTATCCTTGGCCGGTGGAATTTCCTTTAAGCCTTGGTGGTGAATTGCAACTATCTCGGTCCTTTATCCTTGGCTTTCGACGAAACACCTTCATATTTGCTTGAGGAAGCACCCCTAAAGTAGGATGTCCCCTTCGAGGAGGTTCTGGAAGAAAACCTCTTGCTACTCTTTAGTTGTTTCTCAACCTTCATTGCTAGCTTGCAAACATCTTCGAAGGACCAATAAGGCTGAAGTTCAACCAAATCAGCAATTTCCTGATTCATGCCACCAAGGAATCGAGCGATGGTTTGCTCGGGAACTTCTGGAACTTCACACCTCATCATGAGTTGTTCGAACTCACGAATATATTCTTCAATACTCATCCCTTGTTGTCTTAGGGAATTCAACTTGAGAAACAGATCTTGCTTATAGGTATCGGGCAAGAACCTCTTCTTCATAAGTTTCTTGAGTTTATCCCAAGACTTGATTCGGCTTTTCCCTTCTCTAGCTCGCTGATGCTTTAAATTCTCCCACCATAGAGAAGCATATTTAGTAAGTTTCAGAACAGCGACCTTGCACCTCTTCTCATCCGAGTAGGACTTGAAGTCAAAAACTCGTTCAATGGCATGGAGCCAATCAACAAAGTTGTCAGGATTGAGACTACCTTCGAACTCAGGTGCATCTGCTTTAATCTCACGGTCATTCTCATGGTGTCTTCTTCTTCTTCTCCGAACTCGGTGCTCAGAAGCACTAGAGTTGCCTCCAGTGGAATTAGAATCATCATTAGAATTGTGATGCGAATCTGAATTGTCATGGTGTCGCTGAACATCGGGATGCCTTGCTGGTTGCTCTTGTCTTGCCGGGTTCTCTAGGAGATTGAGAACTCGCTCCATTTGCCTTTGGAGATTCTCTATAGCACGATCTCGCCTTAGGTCGTGCGCTTGCTCCAAAGTCAAGCCTCGTGGAACTTGTTCGTCACCCATGATAAGTAGAAGATAACATTACAAAGGAATCACTCAAGATAAGTTCAACCTTGAGCTCTGATACCAACTTGATGCGTGCGTGGGCGAGTGACTCCGAACAGAAAATTTCAGGATTGCGCGATTTTCGGAAAAATGGGCGTAACTTCCTCAATACAGGTCGGATTGACCCGATTCCAAAAGTCACAGATCAAGGACTCGTAGATCTACAACTTTTCGTGTTTTGAGTTTCCACAAATAAGCTCTGTGGAGTGAGCGATTCTGGGAGGAAGTGGATGAGGCACTGTGTTTGTGGGGATGTGTGTAACTCGAGGATATGGAAGGTTTATCACCTAAGCCTAAAGGCACAAGCCACCAGCCAAGGATAAAGGACCGAGATAGTTGCAGTTCACCACCAAGGCTTAAAGGAAATTCCACCGGCCAAGGATAAAGAACTGTTTGATTCACCACCAACGACGTTGGATAAAGAAATCGAGATAATTTCAAGAGGAAAGAGAATTTCAACCCGTCAACAGCAGTTGATTACATAAGGAAGTGTTTTAAGTGCCATGGCTAGAATTAAACTAAACAAACAGTTAGACTCTAGAACTAGGGATTTGGAACTTAAGGGCCATGCAATGAACATGACCAGAATGATTCTTGAAGCTTCAAAAGAATCCAAGAATAATCGTTGCAAAAAGCTGATGATGGCAGTTGTTGGGACTAGGAGTCTTATCATTACATGCCTTCAAAGATATCGTCCACCAAAGATAACTGAGCAAAGGGAGATCTATCTTCCAAAAGAGTATTTGCACTATTAACGGGAAGGTCCTGAATAACTCCCCTTTGATGATTATCGATGGAGGAAGCTGC
>QRFJ01000100.1:2501623-2627499 GCA_006176705.1 Cocos nucifera | reverse complement strand
AAATATGAAGGTGTTTCGTCGAAAGCTAAGGGTAAAGAGAAGTTGGTGGAACCCGTCAAAGAAACCAGCAAGAAAGTTGATGGTGACACAAGGAAGTGTTTTAAGTGCCATGGCTATGGGCATTTGCAAGCTAATTGTCCAAATCGGAGAGTTATGACTCTTCAAGAAATTGAGAAGATCGATTTGGAACTTCAAGAGGCCAGCGATGAACATGACCAGAATGATTCTGAAGCTAAAGAATCCGAGAATATCGTTGAAAAAAGCTGATGATGGCGAGTTGTTGGTGATACGGAGAGCATTACATGCTGAGATATCTCCCGAAGAAAATGAGCAAAGGGAGAACATCTTCCACACCCGTTGCACTATTAACGGGAAGGTGTGTACGATGATTATCGATGGAGGAAGCTGCACCAATGTCGCCTCGACAACCATGATTGAAAAACTGAAGCTACCAACATCGAAACATCCTCAACCTTACAAGCTTCAGTGGCTTAGCAAAGGAAGTGATGTGAAGGTAACCAAACGAGCCCTTATATCATTTTCCATTGGGAAGAATTATCGAGATGAAGTTCTGTGCGATGTTATTCCCATGGATGCTTGTCACTTGTTGTTAGGTAGACCTTGGCAATATGATAGAAAGGCTGTACATGATGGGCATAAAAACACATACTCTTTTCACAAGGAACGAAAATGCATTACTCTTGAATCTTTGAAACCGAGCATGCTACATCGAAATCAACCTGGGGAGGGAAACACTAGTAAGGAAAATCTTTTCTTGAGTAAAACACAGGTTGAGAGAGCCATTACCAAACAGAAAAATGTATTTGCTTTGCTTATGGTTGAGAAAAAGAGTGAGAAAGAGAGACCTATACATCCGAAAATGCATTCCTTGTTAAGAGACTTTGCAGATGTGTTCCCCGAAGAATTGCCATCTGGATTACCTCCAATAAGAGGTATTGAGCACCAAATTGACTTGCTGCCCGGTGCCCCTCTACCGAACAAAGCAGCATATAGATGCAACCCGGAGGAAACAAAGGAGTTGCAAAGACAAGTCAATGAACTTATCGACAAGGGATATGTTCGAGAAAGTATGAGCCCATGTTCTGTTCCGGCTCTACTCGTACCAAAGAAGGATGGAACATTCAGAATGTGTGTCGATAGCCGAGCCATCAACAACATCACTATTAAGTATAGGTATCCTATACCTAGACTTGATGATATGCTTGATGAATTATATGGTTCTACTGTGTTTTCGAAGATAGATTTGCGAAGTGGCTATCACCAGATCCGAATGCGGGAAGGAGATGAGTGGAAAACAGCTTTCAAGACTAAGGGAGGTCTATATGAATGGTTGGTTATGCCATTCGGACTTTCTAATGCTCCAAGTACTTTCATGAGGCTTATGAACGAGGTTCTTCGTTCCTTTATTGGTCGATTTGTTGTTGTATACTTTGACGATATCCTTGTTTATAGTCGAAGCGAAGAGGAGCATATTTCTCATCTGAAACAGGTCTTTAAAGCCTTGAGAGAACAGAAGCTTTATGCCAAAACGGAGAAGTGTGAGTTCTTCTCTTCCAGCATTATATTCCTTGGATATGTGGTTTCGAAAGATGGAATTTCTGTTGATCAATTGAAGGTGGATGCAATGAAAACCTGGCCGGTTCCGAAATCCATTACCGATGTAAGGAGTTTTCATGGCCTTGCTTCTTTCTATCATCGTTTTGTGAAGAACTTCAGTACAATCATGGCCCCTATCACTGAATGCATGAAGAAGGGTTCTTTTGAATGGACAGGAGCTGCTCATGACGCTTTTGAACTCATCAAACAGAAGCTATGTGAGTCCCCCGTTCTTGCCCTTCCTAATTTTGATAAAGTATTTGAAGTTGAATGTGATGCAAGTGGAGTTGGCATTGGAGCTGTTCTTGTTCAAGAACAAAGACCATTGGCATATTTCAGTGAAAAGTTAACTGATTCGAAGAAGAACTACTCAACTTATGATAAGGAGTTCTACGCCATTGTGAGAGCTCTTGATCATTGGAGTCATTATTTGAGGCCTAAACAGTTTGTACTTCATTCTGATCATGAGGCTTTGAAGTTTATTAGTGGCCAACGCAAGCTCAACTCAAGGCATGCCAAATGGGTAGAATTTCTTCAATCCTTTTCTTTCGTTTCGAAGTATAAACCTGGCCATACTAATGTTGTTGCGGATGCTTTATCAAGAAGATACTGTATGCTTGCTGTTCTTGATTCTAGAATTCTTGGTTTTCAATCCATGAAAGAACTATATTCTGAAGACCCGGAGTTCTCTACTATCATCGATAGTTGCAAACATGGAATTCAAGGTACATATTCTCTCCAAAATGGCTTCCTTTTCAAGGGAAATCGATTATGTGTGCCGAAGAGTTCATTTAGAGAATTGTTGATCCGAGAAGCACATGGTGGAGGTTTGGCTGGTCACTTCGGCGTGAACAAAACTCTTGAAATCCTTCAAGAGCACTTTTATTGGCCAAAGATGAGTGGAGAGGTACATGCTATCATCTTGAGGTGTGCAACTTGTCAAAGAGCAAAGAGTCATTTCCATCAAGGGCTGTATACTCCCCTCCCAGTACCATTACAGCCTTGGGAAGATGTGAGCATAGATTTTATTGTGGCTCTTCCAAGAACTCAGAGGGGAAAAGATGCCATTATGGTGGTCGTTGATCGGTTTTCTAAAATGGCTCATTTTATTCCATGTCACAAGACGGATGATGCATCTCATGTGGCTGATCTTTATTTCAAGGAGATCATTCGCCTTCATGGAGTACCAAAGACCATTGTATCTGATCGTGATTCTAAGTTTTTAAGTTATTTCTGGAAGACCTTATGGAGAATGCTTGGAACCAGACTTCTATTCAGCACCACTTGTCATCCTCAAACCGATGGCCAAACAGAAGTAACCAATCGCACTCTCACTACGTTACTTCGAGGAATGGTTAGTAAATCTCTAAAAGATTGGGATTTGAAGCTTGCACATGCTGAGTTCGCTTATAATCGATCACCGAGTTATACTACTGGTCGATCACCCTTCGAAGTTGTGTATGGAATCAATCCGCTCACACCGATTGATTTAATTCCTATTCCATCCAATTCACAAGTGAACTTTGATGGCAAAGAGAGAGCTGAATCAATGAAAAAACTCCATGAGCAGATTCGAAGCAAGATCGAGAAGGCTAACGAGTCTTATAGGAAGAAAGCTAATAAACATCGGAGGAAGGCTCATTTCCAACCAGGTGATCTTGTGTGGTTACACTTAAGGAAGGAAAGATTTCCTTCTCAGTGGAAGAATAAGCTTATGCCTAGAGCTGACGGTCCATTTGAAGTTCTCGAGAGAATTGGCGAAAATGCTTACAAGATTGATCTTCCTGGAGAATATGGAGTTTCGGCAACTTTTAATGTAGGTGATCTTTCTCCTTACTTGGAGGATGATGACTTGTCAGATTTGAGGACAAATCTCAAACAACCCGGGGGGAATGATGCGGGAGCATCCGAGACTACTGATCAATCCTTAAGTCCTGAGCAAGATTCCTTCGGCAAAACAAACACTATCGGTACTTATTCATGCCAAGACTAACTTCGGTTACAACTTTCTTCGATGGGTTAAGGAATGATGATACCAATATCAAAATTCGTTGCTGATCGATAATATATCAAAGGGGAGTTATTCAGGATAAGTTCCATAGTGATTTAATGCTCTTTGGAAGTAGATATTTGCTAGTTTTTGTTGGTGGACGAATTTTGAAGGCTGAAGAGATAAGACTCCTAGTCCCTATGTCATTTATTGCATTCCCTAGTTCCTAGACCTTTAATGCTATTTCAGTTTAGTTTAGTCTTTAATGTTTGGGTAGTTCCCATGTTGTTTTCAATTCTGAGTCTAATATCTATATAATGAGACATATTCTCATTTTGTAATCAGACTGGTTGAATGAATGAAAATTCCTCTTTGTGAGTTGAATTATTATCTCGATTCTTTATCCAACGTCGTTGGTGGTGAATCAAACAGTTCTTTATCCTTGGCCGGTGGAATTTCCTTTAAGCCTTGGTGGTGAACTGCAACTATCTCGGTCCTTTATCCTTGGCTGGTGGCTTGTGCCTTTAGGCTTAGGTGATAAACCTTCCATATCCTCGAGTTACACACATCCCCACAAACACAGTGCCTCGTCCACTTCCTCCCAGAATCGCTCACTCCACAGAGCTTATTTGTGGAAACTCAAAACACGAAAGTTGTAGATCTACGAGTCCTTGATCTGTGACTTTTGGAATCGGATCAATCCGACCTGTATTGAGGAAGTTACGCCCATTTTTCCGAAATCGCGCAATCCTGAAATTTTCTGTTCGGAGTCACTCGCCAGCAGTGAAGGGGAAGGTGAACCAATCAGGAAGTGATTGCTGAGAATGGAGAGGATAATGTGATGAGGGAATCACAAGTGTGGCAACAACTCCACAATAAGACACAGACAAGAAGGATGTAAAGGAAGGTGGTGGCAATGAGGCAGAAGCAGAGGCATATTGCACCTCTATTTTTTTTATGTTTGCTCCATCCTCCTCTCCCTTATTTGTTTTCTTCTTCCCTATCTTTTGTTTACTTCCAATCTAAGCAGCAAAATAGCAGATCTCTGGCCCTCTGGCAGTTATATTGAATTATCAATCACATTCCACTATTCCTCGCTGTTATGGCACACAAATAAAAGGATTTAACTCTTCCCCTGATAATATTGCTATGATAGCAAGCAATGTTATGGGATTGTTGCTGTTACGGCATAAGATACTGATTTTTTTCATACTTAGCAAGAAAAACATTAGCATGTTTTAGCAGCCTGCTTTGGTTCATGGTGCCTACAATAGTGCCCACAGTCTGCTATCCACCATGAAACCCCCAACAGCTATATGCTTGCCATCCACTTTTTAGTACATCGTGACTTACAAAGTAATCATCATATTAGAATGATCAACCTCCCATTATACCCAATATCACTTCTATATCCATCATCAACATTCATCCTTCCAAGTAGGGGCTCCCCCCTGCTAACGACAAAAGAACACTAAAGACAACCATATCTCTTCTCCAACTCACCATCAATTTTTATGCACCTGCAATTATTATTTCACACCTTCATAACCTATCTCCATATAATATTATGCTACATAATTGAGGACAAAAGGATTCCTCCTCCACTATAATTTTTCTCAATATGCACAGTTCCATCCTTCCCCTTTTTTTTTTTTTTGAAGTACTCTTATCAAAGTATAATTAATACATCTCACTGTCACAGTGTCCTTGCTTCGATAATAACTTGTAATTTTCCTTCCCCCACCCATCCCCCCACTCTGCGTGCATGCTCCGACCAGCAGACCAAGGTCCTGTTGCCAAGAGTTTGTCTTTCTTGATCGAGTCCTTACCGCAGCACGGCATGAAAAGCAAATATTGACATAACGGATCAGGAAAAATCATCAGTCTCTGATATACAAAATTTGAAGCTGAATTTGATGAACAAATTTTGTGGTCCTAACCACATGCTTCAAATTGTACATCTTTCTAACATCCTTTTTTCTACTTTCCTTATCATCTCCTTTACAGGCATAAAATTATCAATCCTCGTGCGAGAGATCAAAATCTTTACTTCCCTTACATTTCTTCCTATATGCCTAGCACTCTCTCACCCTCATCAGTTACACATAATCATAATCATAGCTAAAACCAATCCAAAACCTATAAAGTATATTGACCCAAATCGTTATCAAGTGCAAAAGAGATTACATAGCCAATGCATATATTCCTCAATACACATATCCAAGTGGCGGCTGGCAGGAAGGAGAAAAGTTTATACCTTGAGGCTTTCGACAACACCGGGAACCACCTCATGCTCCAATCCCGAGTACTCCCCCTCCGTATTCTCCCTGATGACCACGATGTCGACGTTCTGGTGCCTTGTGGGGAGGCCGGGGAGGTTGAAGCAATGGACGAGGGACGCGTAGAGATCGAGCTCCTTCCGGAGCTGGACGTTGAGGGAGCTGACACCACCGCCGACGGGGGTGGCGAGGCCACCCTTAAGGCAGACCTTGTTCTTCCGGATGGACTCGATGACCTCCGGCGGGACGGTGTCCATGTCGCCGTGGACCTCGTAGGTCTCGAAGTAGACCGGAGCGTGCATCGCCTCCATGACCTGCCGGACGGCGCCGGTGACGAGAGGGCCGATCCCATCGCCGGGGATCAGGGTCACCGCCCGCGGGGTGCCGTCGCCGGGGCGAGGCATGTAGGTCACCGACCGCCGGCTTTCGGCGGAGGCGAGGGCTTTCAGGGGAGGAGGGGAGGAGGAGGAGGAGGCGGCGGCAGAGTCGCGGAGGACGTGCCGGAGAAGGGGGAGACCTCGTCTCGCCATTGTTGGTTGGAGTTTGAACTGCGGTTGTTTTTTTATCGGGGTTTCAAGAAAAGAGCGTCGGAGAGGCTGACGGAAGGATTTCAGAGCTAGGGTTTGTGGGCGAACCAATTTAAAGGAACAGGACTAGATGGGGAGGGAAAACATGAGGAACTTCTTTGGGTCAACTTTCCGTCAATTTAAAGGATTTCAGAGCTAGGGTTTGCAGGGCGAACCAATTTAAAGGAACAGGACTAGATTGGGAGGGAAAACAGGACTAGATGGAAAGAAATTCCTTAAGGTCGTGGGAGCTGGAGATAAAATTTTCTCCGAGACGAATGGAGATGAGATCTCTCCCGAACTTCAATATCAATTTCAATGGAAGATAAGATCTCCATCAATCTCGACTGGAGATAAGATCTATCCCAAGTTTCAACTTCAACGTCAATCGAAGATAAAATCTTCTTCAACCTCGATTGGAGATAAGATCTCCTTCGGACTTCAACCTCGGCGGGAGATAAGATCTTTCTTTGAGCTTCAACTTTAACCTCAGCTAGATATGAGATCTCTCCTAAGCTTCAACGTCAACTTCAACAAGAGATAAGATATCCTTCAACCTCGGCTAGAGATAAGATCTCCTCCAAGCTTTAATTCAACGTCAACAGGAGATAAGATCTCCTTCAACCTCGACTGGAGATAAGGCCTCATCCGAGCTTCAACTTCAATGTTAACAGGAGATAAGATCTCCTTCAGCCTCAGCTGGAGATAAAATCTCCTCCAAACTTCAACTTCAACCCCGGCCCGAGCTTCAACCTCCCCCAAGCTTCAACTTCAACGTCAATAGGAGAAAGATCTCCTTCAACCTCAATTGGAGATAAGATCTCTTTCGAGCTTCAACTTCACTCCGGTTAGAGAATAAGACTCCTTCGAGCTTTAACTTCAACCTCGCTGGATAAAGATCTCCCCCGATGCTTCAACTTAACCTCGCTAGAGATGAGATCTTCCTCGAGCTTCAACATCAACTTCAACAGAAGATAAGATTTTCTTCAATCTCAGCTGGAGATAAGGAGGCTTCAACTTCAACGTAACATGAGACAGGATCTTCTTCAAACCTCGTTGGAAATAAGATCTTCCCCGAGCTTCGACTTCAACCTCGGCTGGAGATGAGATTCTCCTCCGAGCTTCAACGTCAATTCAATAGGAAGAGATAAGATCTCCCCGAGCTCAAACTTAACGCACAGGACAAGATCTCCTTCAACTCGGCTAGAGATAAGATCTCCCTCGGACTTCAACTTCAACCTTGGTCAGAGATAAGATCTCCCCCCGAGCTTCAACTTCAACCTCGGTTGGAGATGAGATCTCTTTTGAGCTTCAACAGGAGATAAGATCTCAATCTCGATTGGAGATAAGATCTCTTCCGACCTTCAACTTCAACCCTGGTTGGAGATGAGGCCTCCCCTGAGCTTCAACTTGAACGGATGCAGAGCTCGAAAGAGGACTTCGGCAGTCACCTTTTTTGTACTTTCTTCCTTCGAATTTTGAATTCAGGAGTGGGGGAACTATTGTTGGGGATAAATTTCGCTCCCACCGAAGTCCAGCCTGATGCTTAGCCTAATGCAACTGATAATCATGGAAGAGCTTCAATCAAGAATTATCTTCCAGCGGTCGAATTTCAGTCGAACTCCTCCAGCGGCCAAACCTTAGCTGAACTTTTTCAGCCGGCCGAACTTCTCCAGCGACCAAACTTTCAGTCAAACTCCTTCCGGATTTCTCCTTCAGTTGGCTATTCCTCCAGGAGTCGAACTCCCTTCGGATTTCTCCAGGAGCCAAACTCCTTTCGGACTTCTCTTCAGTCAAGTTCATCTAGGCCGAACTCCTTCCAAATTTTTTTTTTCAATCAAACTTCTCCAGGAGCGAACTACTCAAATTTCTTCTTCAGTAGATTTCTTCAGAGCGAACTTTTTTCGGACCTCCTCCTCTTCAGGAGCCGAACTCTTCTCCTTCTGTCGATTTTTCCAGAGCCGAACTCCTTTGACTCCTCCTTCAGTCGATTTCTTCAGGAGCCGAACTCCTTTCGAACTCTCCTTCGTCAATTTCTCAAGGAGCCAAACCTTCAAATTTTTCCTCATCAGATTTACAGGACTGAACTCTTCCAGACTTCTCCTTCAATCAAATCTATAGGAGTCGAACTCCTCCGAATTTTTTCTTCAATTGAATTTCTTTAGAGCCGAACTCCTTCTAACTTCTCCTTCATTTGAACTTCTTTAGGCCGAACTCCTTTCGGATCTCTCCTTCAGTCGAATGTCTAAGGACCGAACCTCTTTCGAATCTCTCCTTTAGACGGATGCCTACAAAGCCAAACTCCTTCCAAACTTCTTCCTCAGTCAGACTCCTCCAGGAGCCAAACTCCTTTCAGATCTCTTCTTTAGTCGGATGCCTATAGGAGCCAAACTTCTTTCGAATCTCTCCTTCAGGTGGATGCCTATAGGAGCCAAACTTCTTTCAGACTTTTTTCTCAGTTGGACTTCTCGAGGAGTCGAACTTCTTTCGGATCTCTCCTTTAGTCGGATGCCTACAAGAGTTGAATTTCTTTCGAACCTTTTCTTCAGTCGGATGCCTACAGGAGTCGAACTCCTTCCGAATTTCTCCTTCAATCAAACTTCATCTGAATTCCTCCAGCGGATTACTTTCAAATTTTAAGTAGTATTTTTTCCAGATGATCTCCTTCAGACATATTTTCTTCAAGAGTCCGAACTTCTCTAAAATTGATATATATCAAAGCTCTTCACCAACCAATACCTGCTTCCTCGGAACTTCAACTATTAAATCTCAACAAATGATCATTATTAGTCTGACGACACCCCTCTTTCCATAGCAAATCCCATGCAGCTCCGAGCGGCCCACTATCGGATGGCTACGACTATCACTATCAGTCTGCCATAGACGATACATCTTTCTCTCCATACCGAATCTCACGTGGTTCCGAGTGGCTCCACTATCGGATGATATGGCCGTCACTATCAATTATGTTCTGTCTATAAAAAAATCCTTTAGATATATTTTCTTTGAGCTCTCTTCTCCTTTTCAAAATTTTGTCGAACTTTTTTCTAAGCACTCCATTTTTGTTGGTTAGAAGAGCTGACTTGATCGTCAGAGGATCCTGTCGGAGCCACCACCACCGACTCTGAATGAGACTTTATTTTGTAGGTCACCGATAGCGCCTCATCTTTCTTGACTCCAGCTCGATCTGACATCGATCAGATTCTGCACCAACAGAATTAATGCTAGAGAAAGGATCTCTATTTCTGAGGTATCCTTATTCTTAAAGAAGTGCTCAGTCGATCCTATGGATCTTCCTTTTTAAAGTTCATCTCCATCCTCTCAATTCCAAGAAATGCCTCCCAAGAGGGTGACTATCCGGAGATCTATTGCTTCTGCCATTAGATCTGAGCCAGATCCATCCATTCTGACTCCAGCATCGGTACTTTAACCTCCTCCTCCACCAACGATCATGGTAGATTCAGAGCAGTTTAACCTATTGATGCAGCAAATTCAGGGCCTCACCGAGATGGTGTGGGTCATGCGGTAGTCTTCGATAGTGATTTCATTAAGAAATTTACCATCAAAATATCAGAAATCGATCCCAAGGAAGAGCACTTAGGCTAGCATACCCATCATCCCTAAAAAGGAGAAATAGAGAGCAAAGGATCCTTGTTCGAATCATGATTCTTCTCCAAAAAGAAACCTTCCCCATCTACAGTCGAAAATCTTCCAAGGTCTGCGATCGAGATGACATCCTCGATCAGAAACTATGAAAGATGGATTGGTAGATTGGAAAGCTCGATCATGTCGCTCCGACTCACCATGACGACATCTGCATCAATCTCCCTTTCTCTTTTCAAATTATGCAAAAGTTCATTCTACCGAACTTTGAGCTTTTCTCAATTTAAAAGCTACGATGGAACCTCTAATCCAATCGATCATTCGGAGGTCTTTCGAACTATGTTGCTACTCCATGATGTACTAGATACCATATTATACTGAGCATTTTCATCTACCTTAAAGAGAGCAGTAAGAAACTGATACTCGACATTGAAATCGGATACGATCTTCTTCTTTGATTAGATGAGCCATCAATTTGTGACTCATTTCGTCAGCAACTAATGTCCGCATCGAGGTTTAGATTTTCTGATGAACATCAAGCAGGAGGGAGAATTCATCCGTGCTTATGTCATTTGGTTTAATGCTGCTACATTGGAGGTTCAAAACCTGGATCAGTCAGTTGCAATAGTCGCACTCAAGGATGACCTTCAGAAGAACGATTTGTTGTTCTCCCTGAAGAAAAAGTACTCTAAAAATTTTATCGATATGCTAGCTCGTGTTGAGGGATATGTCTGAGCAGAAGAAGCCTTCAAGTTGAAGGATGATGAAGCCGTAGGAGAGTGGCATAGATCCACCACTGATGGAGGATCGAATGAAGTTCGATCGTGCTCACGGACTTTCCTCGAGCATAAGCGAGCCCGAACTCCTTCTCGAGCTCATCGTTAAAGAAGCTCTGATGGAAGGACACGAAAAAGTTTCGTCCCAGAAGGTTTCGTAACTACGCCCCCCCTCAATGCTCCATGCTCCACAGACGTCGATTTGAAATAAGCCAAGGGGGCTACCATAGTTAGAACCATCAATAAGGAAGGAACAATAAGAAGATCGACCATCTTTCAGCATCATCAACGCTATCTCTTAGGAGGCTTAGTACTTCGACTAGCTGCCATCTTTTATCCTCAGAGCTAGGAAAAGCTTGTCCCAAATTGGGAAGGTCCGTATGAAGTAGAGGAGATCGTCCGACCTGAAACTTATCGTCTGAAGAAGCTCGAAGGAATAATGCTTTCACGATCTTGAAACTTAGAGAATATGAGAATATACTACAGATAATTTTTCTTCAATAAAACTCCTCCATTTCAACATTATTATTTCTCGGTGTAAAAACTATGTGACGATAGAAAAAAAGCAATCAATAGTGGCCATATTGGGAACAGGAGGAGAACCTCATCCTAATATTAGCAAGTCGAAGGCCTCATTCATTTTAGATGAGATGAGGAGAGAGGCTCTGACAATGATCCTTATGCGCCCCTACAATCTATTAAAAATAGGAGGAGAACCTCGTTCTAACATGAGTAAGTCGAAGACCTCATTCCTTTTAGACAAGATGAGGGGAGAGGTCCTGATAATGGCCCTTATGTGCTCCTATAGTCCGTTAGAAATAGAAAGAGAACCTCATCCTAACGTGAGTAAAGTCGAAGGCCTCGTTCATTTTAGACGAGATGAGGAGAGAGGCCCTGACAATGGCCCTTATGTGCCCCTATAGTCCGTTAGGAATAGGAGGAGAATCTCGTCCTAATATGAGCAAAATCGAAAACTTCGTATATTTTAGACGAGATGAGGGGAGAGGCCCTGACAACAATCCTTATATGCCCCCATAGTCCATTAAGAACAGAAGGAGAACCTCTACCTAATGCGAGCAAAGTCGAAGACCTTCAGTTATTTAAGATAGGAGGAGGAGAGAGGCCCATTCAATGGCCCATCTGTATTCCTATTTTCATGTTAGGAATAGGAGAAGAACCTTATCCTAACATGAGCAAGTTGAAGGCCTCATTCATTTTAGACGAGGTGAGAAGAGAAGCCCCAACAACGACCCTAATGTGCCTCTGCAGTCCGTTAGGAATAGAAAGAGAACCTCATCCTAACATGAGCAAAAGTCAGAACCTTATAGACCAAAAGTATGAAGAAGAAAGAAGCTTGGTGGAGAATCCTTATCCATGTTTTTTCATGACAACCTAACAACGTCAAATACGAAAGACAAAATCTTATCCTGATTTGCAAGAGAGGTCCAGGTTCGACGATCAGAATAAGTCCGACATCCACAATGAGCTCAGCATCCACCATAAGCAGCAAGCATGGGAACCCAGGATCGGAGACAAGATCTCCTCCAAGTTTTAACGTCAACTTTAATAGGAGATAAGATCTCCTTCAACCTCGGCTGGAGATAAGATCTCCCTCGAGCTTCAACTTCAATGTCAACAGAAGATAAGATATCCTTCAACCTCAATTGAAGATAAGATCTCCTCTGGACTTCAACTTTAATCTCGATGGAAGATAAAATCTCCCTTCGAGCTTCAACTTTAATCTCGGTTGGAGATGAGATCTCCTCCGAGCTTCAACGTCAACTTCAACAGGAGATAAAATCTCCTTCAACCTCGGCTGGAGATAAGATTACTCCCAAGCTTCAACTTCAACGTCAATAGGAGATAAGATCTTCTTCAACCTCAACTAAAAATAAGATTTCTCTCGAGCTTCAACTTCAATATAAATAGGAGACAAGATCTCCTTCAACCTCGATTGGAGATAAGATCTCCCTCGAACTTCAACTTCAACCTCGGCTGGAGATAAGATCTTCCTTCGAGCTTCGACTTCAACCTCGATTGAAAATAAGATCTTCCCCGAGCTTCAACTTCAACCTTGACTGGAGATGAGATCTCTCCCGAGCTTCAACGTTAACTTCAACAGAAGATAAGATCTCCTTCAACCTCGGCTGAGAGATAAGATCTCCATCGAGCTTCAACTTCAACATCAATAGGAGACAAGATCTCCTTCAACCTCGGTTGGAGATAAGATCTCTTCTAGGCTTCAACTTCAACCTTGGTTAGAGAAAGATCTCCCTCCGAGCTTCAACTTCAATCTCGACTGGAGATGAGATCTCCTCCGAGCTTCAACATCAACTTAAATAGGAGATAAGATCAACTTCAACCTTCGGCTGGAGATAAGATCTCCCCAGAGTTTCAACTCAACCCGATTGGAGATGAGATCTTCCTTGAGCTTCAACATCAACTTCAACAGGGGATAAGATCTTCTTCAACCTCGGCTAGAGAAAAGATCTCTCCCGAGCTTTAGCATCAACGACAATAGGAGATAAGATCTACTTCAACTCGGCTAGAGATAAGACTCTTTCGAATTTTAACTTCAACCTCGACTGGAGAAAAGATCTCTCCTAAGCTTCAACTCAACCTCGCTGAACATGAGATCTCCCCCAAGCTTCAACGTCAACTTCAATAGAAGATAAGATCAACTTTAACCTTGGCTGGAGATAAGATCTCCTCCGAGCTTCAACTTCAATCAGTTGAAGATGAGATCTCTCCTGAGCTCAACGTCAACATCAATAGGAGATAAGATTTCTCCGAGCTTCAACTTTAACGTCAATATGATAAGATCTCCTTCAATCTCGATTGAAGATAAGATCTCTCCGAGCTTCAACTTCAACGTCAATAGAGACAAGATTCCTTCAACCTCGGCTGGAGAAAACTCCCCGGACTTCAACTTCAACCCGGCAAAAAAAATCTCCCAAGCTTTAACTTCAACCCGATTAGAGATGAGATCTCCGAATTCAACATTACCACAGGAGATAAGATCTTCCTTCAACCTCAACAGGAGATAAGATTTTTTTCAACCTCGACTGGAGATAAGATCTCCCCCGAAGCACAACGTTCACCTCGACTGCAGGAGATAAGATCTCCCCAAAGGTCCGGGTCAACCTCAGTTGCAGAGATAAGATCTCCTTCGAGCTTCAACCTCAACTTCAACAGGAGATAAGATCTCCTTCAACTTCAACCTTGGTTGGAGATAAGATCTTCCCTGAGCTTCAACTTCAATTGGCTGGAGTTGAGATCTCCTCCGAGCTTCAACGTCGACTTCAATAGGAGATAAGATCTTCTACAACCTCGATTGGAGATAAGATCTCCCCCGAGCTACAACGCCCACTTCAATAGGAGATAATATCTCCTTCAACTTCAACCTCGGTTGGAGATGAGATCTCCTCTGAGCTTTAACTTTAACCTCGATTGAAGATGAGATCTCCTCCAAGCTTCAACATCGACTTCAATAGAAGATAAGATCTCCCCGAGCCTTGATTAACTTCAACCTTGGTAGAGATGAGATCTCCTCAAGCTTCAATGTCAACTTTAACAAAAAGTAAGATCTTCTTCCACCTCAGCTAGAGATAAGATCTCCCTCGAGCTTCATCTTCAATGTCAACAGGAGACAAGATCTTCTTCAACCTCAGTTGGAGATAAGATCTCCTCCGAACTTCAAACTTTAATCTCGACTGGAGATGAGATCTCCTGAGCTTCACATCAACTTCAATAAGAGATAAGATCTTCTTCAATCTCGACTGGAGATAAGATCTTCTCTGAGCTTCAACTTTAACATCAACAAGAGATAAGAGCTCCTTCAATCTCGACTGAAGATAAGATCTCCTATGAGCTTCAACTTCAACGTCAACAGGAGACAAGATCTTTCTCAACCTTGGCTGGAGATAAGATCTTCCCTCAGGTTTCAACTTTCAACCTTAGCTGGAGATAAGATCTTCCTCCGAGCTTCAACTTCAATCTTGACTGGAGATAAGATCTTCTTCGAGCTTCAACTTCAAACTCGGTTGGAGATGAGATCTCCCCCGAGCTTCAACGTTAACTTCAACAGGAGATAAGAATCTCCTTCAACCTCAACTTGGAGATAAGATCTTCCCGAGCTTCAACTCAATGTCAACAGGAGATAAGATCTCCTCCGGGCTTCACTTCAAACTCGACTAGAGATGAGATCTCTTTCGAGCTTCAACGTCAACTTCAACAAGAGATAAGATCAACTTCAACCTCGATTAGAGATAAGATTCTCTGAGCTTCAACTTCAATCTCGACTGGAGATGAGATCTCCACCGAGCTTCAACGTCACTTCAATAGGAGATAAGATCTCCTTCAACCTCGGCTGGAGATAAGATCTCCTCTGAGCTTCAGCTTCAACATCAATATAAGACAAGATCTCCTTCAATCTCGGCTAGAGATGAGATCTCCTCCAGGCTTCAACTTCAACCTCGGCTGGAGATAAGATCTCTTCCCGAGCTTCAACTTCAAATCTCGATTTGAAGATAAGATCTTCTCCGAGTTCAACATCAATTTCAATAGAAGATAAGATCAACTTCAACCTCGACTGGAGATAATGTCTCCTTAGAGCTTCAACTTCAATCTCGACTAAAGATGAGATCTCCCCCGAGCTTCATCGTCAACTTCAACAGGAGATAAGATCTCCTTCAATCACGATTGGAGTTAAGTTCTCTCCTGAGCTTCAACTTTAATGTCAATAGAAGATAAGATCTTTCTTCAATCCTCGGTTAGAAGATAAGATCTCCTCCCAAGCTTCAACTTCAACGTCAAAAGGAAGATAAGATCTCTTTCAACCTCGAGCTGGAGATAAGATCTTCCCTCGGCTTCAACTTCAACGTCAAACTGGAGATAAGATCTCTCCCCGAGCTTCAACTTCAACGTCAACTCGATTGGAGATGAAGATCCTCCCTCAAAGCTTCAACTATCAACATTAATAGGAGATAAGATCTTCTTTAACCTTGGCTAGAGATAAGATCTCTCCTTCCGAGCTTCAACTTCAACGTCAATAGGAGATAAGATCTTCTTTAACCTCGGTTGGAGATAAGACCTCTCTTGAGCTTCAACTTCAACGTCAATAGGAGACAAGATCTCCTTCAGCCTCAATTGGAGATAAGATCTCCTTCGAGCTTCAACTTCAACCTCGGCTAGAGATAAGATCTCCTCCGAGCTTCAACTTTAATGTCAACAAGAGACAAGATCTTCTTCAGTCTCAGCTAGAGATAATCTCCCCCAGATCTCTATAAGATCTCTCAAGCTTCAACTTCAACCTCGACTGGAGATGAGATCTTTTCGAACTTCAATGTCAACTTCAATAGGAGATAAGATGTCCTTCAAACTCGGCTGGATATAAGATCTCCTCTGAGCTTCAACTTTAACGTCAATAGGAGACAAGATCTCCTCAACCCTTGGCTTGAGATAAGATCTTCCTTGAACTTCAACTTCAAACCTCGATTGGAGACAAGATCTCCCCCAAGCTTTGACTTCAACCTCGGTTGGAGATAAGATCTCCACGAGCTTCAACTTCAACCTCGACTGGAGATGAGATCTCCTCTGAGCTTCAACATCAACTTCAATAGGATATAAGATCTCCTTTAACCTCGATTGGAGATAAGATCTTTCTTGAGCTTCAACTCAACATCAACAGGAGACAAGATTCTTCAACCTCGATTGAAGATAAGATCTCCCCGAGCTTCAACTTTAACCTCGACTGAAGATAAGATCTCCCCTCGAGCTTCAACTTCAACCTCGACTAGAGATGAGATCTCTCCCGAGCTTCAACGTCAACTTCAACAGAAGATAAGATCAACTTCAACCTTGACTGGAGATAAGATCTTTTCCAACCTTCAACTTCAACCCCAACTGGAGATGAGACCTCCCTCGAGCTTCAACTTGAATGGGTGCAGAGCCCAGAAGAGGATTTCGGCAGTCACTTTTTTTGTACTTTCTTTCTTCGAATTTCAAACTCGAAAGTAGGAAGACTATTGTTGAGGATAAATCCTGCTTCTATCGAAGTCCAGTCTGATGCTTAGCCTAATGCAACTGATAATCATGGAAGAGCTTCAATCAAAAATTCTCCTCTAACGGTCAGACCTCAGTTGAACTCCTCCAGCGGCCAAATCTTAGCCAAACTTTTTCATCCGACCAAACTTCTCCAACGGCCAAACCTTTAGTCAAACTCCTTCAGAAGCCAAACTCCTTCTGAATTTCTCTTTCAGTCAATAATTTTTCTAGGAGCTGAACTCCTTTCGAACTCCTTCTTCAGCCGAATTCCTTTAGGAGCTGAAGTCTCTCTAAATTCCTCTAGGAGTCGAACTCCTTCTGGACTTTCCCTTCAGTCAAGTTCCTCCACGAGCTTAACTTCTTTCGAATTTCTTCTTCACTCAAACTCCTTCAGAAGTCGAACTTCTTCCAAATTTCTTCTTCAGATGGATTCCTCCAGGAGTTGAACTCTTTTTTGGACCTCTCCTTCATATGGATTTCTTCAGGAGTCGAACTCCTTCTGGATTTCTCCTTTAATTGGATTCCTCCAAGAGCCAAACTTCTTCCGAACTTCTCCTTCAGTCAAGTTTCTTCAGGAGCCGAACTTCTTTCGAACTTCTCCTTCAGTCGGATTTCTACATGAGTCAAACTTTTTTCAAATTTTTCTTCAGTCGAATTTCTTCAGAAGTCAAACTTCTTTCGAACTCCTTCTTTAGTCGGACTCCTTCAGGAGCTGAACTTCTTTCGGACCTCTCCTTTAGTCGGATGCCTATAGGAGTCAAACTCCTTCCAAATCTCTCCTTCAGATGGATGCCTACAGGAGCCAAACTCCTTTCGAACTTCTTTCTTAGTCGGACTCCTCCAGAAGCCGAACTTCTTTCGAATCTCTCCTTCAGTCGAGTGCCTATAGGAGCCAAACTTTTTTCAGATCTCTCCTTCAGATAGATGCCTATAAGAGCCAAAATTCTTCCGAACTTCTTTCTCAGTTGAACTCCTTTAGGAGCTGAACTCCTTTCGAATCTTTTCTTCAATCGGATGCGTACAGGAACCAAACTCCTTCCGAATCTCTCCTTCAATTGGATGCCTATAGGAGCCGAACTTCTTTCGAACTTGATAAGTATCATAAATTTATCAATAAAAATATTAATTTATTAATTAATTTATATTAATTTTTAAAAATTAATGATTAATTTATATATATTTTTAAAAAATTTATATTTTTATTAATTAAAAAATTAATTAAAAAATAATAAAAATTAAAAAAATAAAATTTTATAATCAATGAAAAAAGCTTATCTTTTTTATCATAATGAAATAAGTTTTATGCAAAATAAAGATAAAATGGAGAAGATATGAATTTCTAAAGAAATAAAATAAATAAAAATAAAAAATAATATATAGCTCAGTCGGCTCAAGCCACCGTGCCATATCAACTGGTGCGTCCAAATGCGCCGAGCCAAGTCGATGAAGATAGCACACCAAGCCAGCCACGCTAACCGACTCAGCTATAGAAGCTGTCAGCCAGTCCATGATTCAGGCATGGACCGCTAACTCAGCAGAAATCGATGAATCACGAAGCGACATATGATGAACCTAGATCTTTAAAGAGTTTATAGAAAATCTATCACGGCTCATAGGGCATTTTGGATTTTTCACTCAATGATAGGAGCCACTGATTCATTACGGTGTGCGGTACAGTCGATCCATAAGGTCCATGGGAACAGTAATTGCGCGATCGTGCGGCTGTAGTTGATTACAGTTAAGATCGGATGGTGAAGAAAATTTTCTACTTCAAACATCACGTGGATCGCCATTTGACGACAGCGCTCAACCCAGAAGATAATCCAACGATCTAGAATGCTTTCGGCGGTGATCAGGACTCCCAATGCGCGATTAATGATCAGATTTTCTCCATCAATACATGATCAATAGTCAAAATTTAATCTGACCTAATCTGAATCGATACACATCCGATTTTGATGATTTTTGATCTATTGGATTTCTATTGAACCACTAGATTTTACTAGACTTCAACAGAATTCATTCAGGACTTCTTTTAATTAGATTTTTACTCAAATTTCTCTATATTTTAACGATCAAAAACCTCCTTAGTCCCACATTGCCTACAGAAAAGTCTCCAGTCCTCCTAGCTCTATAAATAAGATTCCAGACTTCTAGAATTCATAATCTTTGGTCAAGATGAAGCTTTGGTATAGAGTATAGCCAGACTTTGAATTAGAGGCTGCTTCAAAGCAATGGATGCTAAAAAGAAGAGCTGAACTTCTACATCATCTTTCTGTCGATGTTGATCCAAGATCAGAGATCAGCCTATTTTAATTTTTTTTTTATTTTTTTATATTTAAATTATGAATCTTTTAATTAATATAATATTTATTTTTATACTTTTTAATTTCATACTCTTTATTTTTATTATAATTTAATTTTTATATTTTAATTATTATTTTTTTATTTTATTATAAGTAGATGCTAAGATCTAACTAGTAGATCTTAGTACCAAGTTTAAATTTCTGTATCTTTTAATTTTTACTTTTAATTTTTTAATTTTACTTTTAATTTCAAAATTTTTTTTAAAAAAAAATTAAAAAATTTAAAACTAAAATACTATCTTTCTTATGGATTCGATTCGACACACTACTATATATATTTTTAATTATTTTAAAAAGTTAGATTAAACTGATAAATATGGTATCTTAACGATAATATCATGCTCTTATCAAGTTTTTTTTTATTATTAAATTTTTAAAAAATATATCCACTTAACATCTTAAAAATCTGATAAGAGTGCGATGTTGTCATTAAGACACTGTATTTATCAGTTTAATCTAACTTCTTAAAATAATTAAAAATACATAAATAATAGTGAGTCGGATCGAATCCATAGAAAAGATAGTATTTTTAGATTTAAAATCTTTAATTTTTAAAAAAAATAAAAAAAATTTAAAAATAAAATTTAAAATAAAAAATTAAAATTATGAAGTAAAAATTAAATTTTGTAGAAAAGCAAACTTGGTACTAAGATCTACTAGTTAGATCTTAGCATCTACTTATAATAAAATAATAAAATAATAATTAAAATATAAAAATTAAATTATAATAAAAATAAAGAGCATGAAATTAAAAAGTATAAAAATAAATATTATATTAATTAAAAGGTTTATAATTTAAATATAAAAAAATAAAATAGATTGATCTCTGATCTCAGATCGGCATCGGCAGAAAGATGGTGTAGAAGTCTGGCTCTTCTTGGCATCCGTTGCTTTGAAGCAGCTTTTAATCTAAAGTCCGGTTCTATCCTATACCAAAATTTCTTCTTAACCGAAGATTATGAATTCTAAAAGTCTGAAGTCTTATTTATAGAGCTAGGGGGACTAGAGACTTTTCTGCAGGCAATGTGGGAGTAAGGAGGTCTTTGATCGTCAAAATATGGAGAAATCTAAGTAAAAATTGAATTAAAAGGAGTCCTGAATGAATTCTATTAAAGTCTGATGAAATCTAGCAATTTAATAGAAATCCATCAGACCAGAAATCATCAAAATTAGATGTGTATCGATCCAGATTAGGTTGGATTAAATTTTGACTGTTGATCATGCATTGATGAAGAAAATCTGACCACTGATCGCGCGTTGGAAGTCCTAATCACCGTCGAAAGCATTTTGGACCTTTGGATCATCTTCTGGGTTGAGCGCTACTGTCGGATGGTGATTCACGTGAAGTCTGAAGTAGAAAATTTTCTTCATCATCCGATCTTGACTGCAATCAACCGTAGTCGCACGATCACGCAATTATTGTTCCCATGGACCTCGTGGACTGACTATACCCACACCACAATGAATCAGTACCTCCTATCATCGAGTGAAAAGTCCAAAATGTCCTATGAGCCATGATAGATTTTCTATAAACCCTTTAAGGATCTAGGTTCACCATATGTCACTCCATGATTCGTCGATTTCTGCTGAGCTGGCGGTCCACGTCTGGATCGTTGACCGACTGACGACTTCCACGGCTGAGTCGGCTAGCGTGGCTGGCTTAGCGCGCTATCTTCGTTGGCTTGGCTTGGCGTATTTGGATACACCGACTGATATGGCACAGCGGCTTGAACCAACTGAGCCGTATGTTATTTTTTATTTTTATTTATTTTATTTCTTTAGAAATTTATATCTTCTCCATTTTATCTTCGTTTTGCATGAAACTTATTTCATTATGATAAAAAATATAAGCTCTTTCCATTGATTATAAAATTTTATTTTTTAATTAATTTTTTAATTAATAAAAATATGAATTTCTCAAAAATATATATAAATTGATCATTAATTTTTAAAAATTAATATAAATTAATTGATAAATTAATATTTTTATTGATAAATTTATGGTACTTATCACACCCTCCAACTTAAGCTTTGCTCATCCTCGAGTAAAGAAAGAATTTAGTTTTAAATATCTTTTAATTTTAAAATTTTAAATTTTACCTAAGCAGTTTTTAAAATGACCATTGATATTCAGTAAAGTATAAGTAAGATATATCATTGGGGTATTAATACTTATCAATAGAAAAATTAAGTAAAAAATATTAAATTTTTCTAAACTTTTTCTAAATTATCCCATCTTTATCTCTGATTTATCTAAACTTTCATATAAACAAGTATATTGCTACTTCCATCCTTCATTTATTAATTTTTATTTTTATATTACCCACTTTTGACGTGAATATCATTACTTACTTAGACAACGGGATTCGGTTATTCGATGGAAAACCAATATATATATATATTTTAATATTGTGCCACTATTAAGTATCTTAATTTTTTAAGCTTTCTATTTGATTCATGTAGCAAGTCTTGGGTCAATGACTTTCAAACCAGTTGACTTTAGGGCACTAGATATAGAATACCCCTTGGACTTACTAGCTCGAATCAAACAGACTATGAGTTAAGACTAGCTTTACAATGAGCTTCTTTATCCTTTTCATCTGTTGATGTGAAACTCAATACTTGCTTAGGCAAAGAGGTTCGATTACTCAGTGAGAAATACTTAGAAACTATTTTATTTAATTTTTTATATAAAAAATATATAGTTACACTACATAAGTCCATAAAAAGTAAACTTTTCTTTGATGCTAGTAAAAAAAATTAGAAATACATAAAGAAATTTTTTTTTATATTCTAGACTTAACTCTTTATTGAATTTTTTTAATACTTGATTTCTCAATATCTCATCGATTCTCTAATCCATGTATCAATTTTTTTAAAAAAATGCTTAGTTTAATTTGATTCTTAAGTATAATCAGGTGTCTAAATACTAAATACTAACTTTTTCGAGGACTTAAAATTTTAAAATTTTTATTTTTCTCTCCCCCCAATTTTATCAACATTATCTTCAATGGAGAAAAAAATAAAGAATATAATAAAGAACATGAAAGAATATACATATATTTTTGGTCTAGCACATGCCTTTGAGAATTTGAATTCTTCCTCCAACTTATTCAATATATCCTAAAAAAAAAATAAACTAAAAAAATAAATTATATAAAAAAATTAAATATTAGGTTGCCTCTCTACAAGCGCTAAGTTTATTATCTTCTGTTAGACACAATGCAGCTTACTATCCTATGTCAAATATTAGATTAATAAATTTTAATGATTTTAGATTGCCAATATCGAAAAGTTGATTTATAATTCTATTATTGATATATTCATTGTTAATTAGGAGAACATAATTTATGATCCCATTCTCAAATCCATGTTTATTAAGATTTTCTTCTATTTATTCTTCTAAAATACTCATGAATAGAGTTTTTGTATTAGGAGTTAAGTTTAATACACTGGATATTGGAAGGACGTCTAAAGATGGGTTTAATTCTGAAGATAAATTAATGTGATCTTGCTTACACAACTCTATTGATACTTCATTACATACCTTTTGATTTTTGTAAGAAGAATCGGCTTCTAGGGTTGAAGAAAATAGGATATTAGATTTATAAGTCTCGGATAAATCATTTATTCTCTTTTTTCCTATGTCTATCTCATTTAAACTCGAATCAGCATCAGTACTAGTTTCAAGCTTAGATTCTTCTATGTGGTTAGTCTCAGTACTAATCTATTTTTTAAAATTTTTATTTTGACTAGCATCAATACTAGCTTCTCTCACCTGATCTTGGTATGGGTCCATAAGAATTCTATAGCTTTTAAGTTTAGAAATTACTTTGGCATTCTTAAATTAGAGATTCTTAAGTGAGATATTAAATTGATAACTTGGTCCAGATGGTTGGTGGACATTAGGTGGATTGTTTAAAATTGATAGGCTCGATAGTTGATCTAGTTCTTTCCTCATGTTAGACTCAACTAATTATCCTATTTGAGCTTCTAGCTTGGTGATAGATTCTTGTTGAGTTAAGATCGATTGTTGTTGATTTAGAATTAATTATTGAAGTTGGTTAAATCTATCATCGGCTAGATTGATCTATTGAGAAGGTGGGTATAATAGCTGATTATTATATGATGGCTGGGTAAACTGACTAGGCTGACCATTATTATAGGCATAGTTTTGATATTGGATTCTATTTTGATAGTTTTGGATAGATGAAATTTGGATCTGAGCCTGAGTCTGTTGAGGTGCCCAAAAAAAATTAGAGTAGTTACTCCAATGTCGGTTATATGAATTTGAAAGAAGATTATTAACCAGCTTGGAGTAGCCTTGAGTAGTTTGGACTTATTTTTAGATAAAAGATGAAAATTGTACAAGACATTCATTCACATGATGGGTTGGACTAACAAAAATTAAATAAATCTTCTGATAATTAGAAAATGATGTAAATTATGCAGGAGATTGTTGACCTAGGATTAGGAGTTGATCTAATTTCTAGACAAAAAGATCAACTTTATCTAATTTTTGGACTATTAGATTCAGATCAGCCATTTGATTATCAGATTTAATATGAATCAATCATTCAATTAAGTTCAACTAAATCAAAAAAAATAATTTCCTACCATGCATGTATTAGTGTAACCTTAATGTATAGTTCAAAATTTTTTAGATTTTTTTTGAAATTATATATATATAATTTTATTATATTATTATTTTTTAAAAAAATTAATTTTTTAAAATTATTTTAATTATTATTTTTATTTTAATTTAATTTAATTTAATTATTATTTTTAATATTTTTTTAGTTAGTTTAATTTAATTTAATTTAATTTTTAATTTAATTTTTATTTTATTTTTTTTAAAAAAAGAAGAAAGAAAAGTTCTAAAGAAGATGTCCTAAGAAGTCCTAGAGCTAAGAAGAGAGAGAAAAAATAGTTTTAATTAGTGATAATGTTAGTTAGCAATCAAGTTGGTCAATCAATTCTGACTAAGAGTTATCCTAGATCTAGACAGCTCCTAACTACCAAGTTCACCTTCAAGCCCTCTAAGTATAAGATCAGCCAATCAACTGGTCAGATAAGTGTAAGATCGATGGAAGTCCTTCCATTGCTTGTCTTAGACATCAATTATGCTTGGCTAGATAAGCGAATGGAATCAATTAAAAATCATCTTCCTTCGGATCCAGTCATTTCTGAACCACTTTCCTAGACATCAGTCAAATTGACTAATCCTAATCTGGTTCAACTCTTAAGATTTCTTATCCTAATGAGCTCGAGTTCCTAGGGCTGATGTCTAATTGATTTTAAAATTAAAGACTTAGGTCAATGCAAGATGCTGGTTGGTTATTTGTGGACCAAGAAAGGGTGATCAAATTTTCATCTTATCTTATTTAATTGGGTGTTGCCCTTAATTTGATTTAAAAATGCATATGCACAATCACATTCAACAAGAAATTTTATGCAACTAAAGTAGATGCATGAAATTGATTAAACTTAAGAGCTTACCTTATCTCCAGCGATTACCAAATAAAATAAAATAAAAATAAAACTAATATGTTGCATGCTCTAAGCAGTTAGGATTTCTAATCTTGTCATGAGATTTTTAATTAGATTTAAGTGGATATATTTTTTTTAATTTAATTTAAAAATAAAATAAATAAAAAGAGAAAATGACTAGGGTTAGGATTGATCTCACCAAGCATGATTAGAAGCTTCCTTCTTGTCCCAATCTTTTTGTTTTCTTTAGTTTTTTTCTTCAAAATAAAGAAAAAAAGTTAGTAAGCAATATTTATAAGAAAATAAAATATTTATTTATAATTTATTTATAAAAAAATTGAAGTAATCATAAATTTAATGTTCGTGTCTTCTCCGACAATGATGTCAAAAACTTGATAAGAGTGCATTATTGTCGTTAAGACACCATATTTATCAATTTAATTTGATTTCTTAAAATAATTAAAAATACGTAGATAGCAGTGAGTCGGATCAAATTCATAAGAAAGATAGTGTTTTAGTTTTGAATTCTTTGATTTTTTTTTTAAAAAAAGAAAAGAGTTTTAAAATCAAAAATAAAGTCAGAAAATAAAAAATAAAAATTAAAAGATGCAGAAATTTAAACTTAGTACTAAGATCTACTAGTTAGATCTTAGCATCTGCTTGCAATAAAATAAAAAAATAATAATTAAAATATAAAAATTAAATTATAATAAAAATAAAGAACATGAAATTAAAAAGCATAAAAATAAATATTATATTAATTAAAAGGTTTATAATTTAAATATAAAAAAAATTAAAATAGGTTGATCTCTGATCTTGGATCGACAGAAAGATGGTGTAAAAGCCCAGCTCTTCTTCTTGGCATCCATTGCTTTGAAGCAGCTTCTAATTCAAATTCTGTTTCTATCCTATAACAAAGCTTCACCTTGATCGAAGATTATGAATTCTGAAAGTTGGAGATCTTATTTATAGAACTAGGAGGACTGGAGACTTTTTCTGCAGGCAATGTGGGACTAAGGAGGTCTTTGATCATCAAAATATGAAGAAATTCGAATGAAAATTGAATTAAAAGGAGTCCTGAACGAATTCTATTGAAGTTTGGTGAAATCTAGCGGTTCAATAGGAATCCAGTGAACCAAAAATCATCAAAATCGAATGTGTATCGATCTAGATTAGGTTGGATTAAATTCTAGCCATTGATCATGCGTTGATGGAGAAAATCTGCCCGTTGATTGTGCGTTGGGAGTCTTGATCACCGTCGGGAGCATTCTGAACCATTGGATCATCTTCTGGGTTGAGCGCTGCCATCGGATGGCGATCCACGTGAAGTTTGAAGTAGAAAATTTTCTTCACCGTTCGATCTCGACCGCAATCAATTGCAGCCGCACGATCGCGTAATTACTATTCCCATGGACCTCATGGACTGACTGTACCGCACATCGTAACGAATCAGCGCCTCATATCACTGAGTGAAAAGTCTAAAATGCCCTATGAATCACGATAGATTTTCTGTAAATCTTTTAAGAATCTAGATTCACCACGTGTCGCTCCGTGATTCACCGATTTCTACTAAGCTAGCGGTCCACGCATAGATCGTGGATCGACTGACGACTTTCGTGGCTGAGTCGGCTAGCATGGCTGGCTTAGCATGCTGGCTTCGTCAGCTTGGCTCAACGCATTTGGATGCGTCGGCTGATATGGCATGGCGGCTTGAGCCGACTGAGCCGTATGTTATTTTTTATTTTTATTTATTTTATTTTTTAAGAAATTCATATCTTCTTTATTTTATTTTTATTTTGTGCAAAATTTATTTCATTATGATAAAAAAAATAAGCTCTTTCCATTAATTATAAAATTTTATTTTTAATTTTTATTATTTTTTAATTAATTTTTTAATTAATAAAAAATATGAATTTTTCAAAAATATATATAAATTGATCATTAATTCTTAAAAATTAATATAAATTATTTGATAAATTAATACTTTTATTGATAAATTTATGATACTTATCAGGATCTCTCCTTCAGTCAGATTTCTACAAGAGCCGAACTCCTTCCGAATTTCTCCATCAGTCAAACTTTATCTGGATTCCTCCAGCGGATTACTTTCAGATTTAAAGTAGTATTTCTTTCAGATGATCCCCTCCAGACGTATTTCTTTTAGAAGTTTGAACTCTTCTAAAATTGATGTATGTCAAATCTCTTCACCAACCAATACCTGCTTCATCCGAACTTCGACTATTAAATCTCAATGAACGGTCACTATCAGTCTGACGACACCCCTCTCTCCGTAGCAAATCCCATGCAGCCCCGAGCGGCCCACTACCGGACGACTACGACTGTCACTATCAATCTGCCACAAGCGACACCTCTTTCTCTCCATACCGAAACCCCACGTGGCTCCGAGCGGCCCACTATCGGACGATATGGCCGTTACTATCAATCAAGCTCCATCTATAAAAAGTGACCCTTCAGATATATTTTCTCTAAGCTCTTTTTTTCTTTCCAAAATTCTGTCGAACTCTTTTTTGAGCACTTCATTACTATTGGTCAGAAGAGCTGACTTGATCGTTGGAGGATCCCGTCAGTGCCACCACCACCAACTCCGGATGAAATTTTATTTTGTAGATCACTGATGGTGGCCTCATCTTTCTTAGCTCTAGTTCGATCCGACGTCGACCAGATTCTGCACCAACAAATATTATCAATGCAAAAATCCATCCATCAATACTATATCCATCTTTTCTTGCATTCTCCTAAATTAGAAGGATACAAATTAATAGGCCAGAATGGAAAGAGAATCCTACTTTTTTATCCATTTTTTTATAATTTTTTGAATCAAATGATGGATGAAGGCCATCCATCCTTCCAATTTCATTCATCCTCTCTTCTATGATCCCAACCAAATATAGGGTTATAGCTGTGAACATCCTTCGAGTACCACGAAACTCAATCTTCTTTATGGTAACTCAAACCACTCCAAAAGTGTACATATATTAAAATAGCAAAAAGCTAGCTGACATAAATGTTTTATAGATTATTAAGATCTTTTTAACCTCGCACAAATTAATTCATGTCACAATATATAAAATTCATATAAGCCGCGAGCTTATATCCCCCGCTATTAATGGTTGGCATTGGCGTAGGGCTAGAAGTGGACCAGGCCGGGCTGGGTTTATCCCTACCTAAGCTCGGCCCAAATTTTTTTTCGGGCTTCGAGCCAGACTTAGGTCCAAACTTTTTTAAAAAATTCAGACCCAAGCCCGATCTGAACCCAATTGAGCTAGGCCTCCTTGCCGATGGGGGGAGGGGGTAGGGGTGCGACATTGCGGTGCGATAGGCTACAGGCGACGGTCGCGGGGGTGCGGTGTGAAGGCGAAGGTTGCTAGAGGAGTCGCAGGTAGAGGGGGGTGCACTAGGGTGCAATGGACTATGGGCGATGGCCGCGAGGGTGTGGTGTGAAGGCGGAGGTGTGCCTGGGGAGCCGCAGCCCGCAGGAAGGCATTGGGATGTGACGGGCTACGGACGGTGGCCACAGGGGTGCGGTGTGAAGGCGAGAGCCATGGAGGAGCATGGAGGGATGCCAAGGGAGCCGCGGAGGGGTGTTGGGGTGCGACGGGCTATAGGCAGCGGCGCGGGGGTGCGGTGCGAAGGCGAAGGGTGCTGGGGGTGCTAGGATGTAATGGGCTACGAGCGGCGGCCGTGGGTGCGGTGCAAAGGTGGAGGGTGCCATGGGAGCCATAGAGGGGCATTGGGATGCGACGCGCTATGGAGGAGGGTTCACAAGGGAGGGAGGATCGAGGGAGGGCGAAGGTGGGGGGGTTCGCGGGGGATTGGGGGAGGGCGGAGGGAGGGTTCGCGAGAGAGCAAGGGGGGTATTTGTAATCAGTTGGATTGTAACCAGGCTCGAGCCTAGGTTGGGCTCAGGTCGGGCTAAAGATAGACTCAAGTCTAGTCCGAAAATAAAATGGACTCTATTTTTTGGCCCGAGCCCGGTCTGAATGATTTTGGACCAAGCCCGAAGCCCGACCTAAAGCTAGCCCGAGCCCACTTCCAGCCCTACATTGGCATGACTACTTCAGGCACCAACATCATCAAGTGATCGTGAAAGATGAGCAACTTGCATGTCGACAGAAGAGATCTCAAAATAAATAGACTCAATAGAAGAGTCCCCTGATCTATAGATAGAGGCAATAGAATAATATGTTTTTGGCGTGTGGTTTGTTAGCTTGCTTTGGGAGATGTTGCGGCCAAATGCTCATAGCTCAGTATGTGAAGTATTGTCCGCTCTAGTTCATAGATTTCATGGTTTTATCCAACAAAAGATATTTTATATGAGAAAGATAGTCTCTTTCTATATAAGTCAAAATTCTTCTTGACTCACAATCAATATGGAACTAGTGATGTCCTTTCTTCAACACCATAATAGGAGACATGCACTTTTTTATACCTTGCATGCTATACAGGGTCTATCTTTGTGCTACAGCATCGGCACGTCTGCCGAAGAGGGAGTGAGAAGGTGGTGGGAAGTGGGGGATCTAAAAGGTAGGCCCAAAGGGAGGAGAAATTATCTCTTAATTGGTTGCTTCTTTGCCACCACTCCTCTTTGGTGTAGGTCTTATGAATTGCATGCATACGTGAACTCATGCTGGCTTTGATCACTCATGACATTGTCTCCTTGGTTCAAGAAGAAGAATTAGCCAACGGTACTTGCAGTGAGATGTGGCAAGATGTAGGCCAAAAATGATCATATGTTCTTGTTTTGTCTTGAAAAATGTTCGAAAGATACTTAAAATAGGGATGCAACTGGGAGCACGGCACGTCATGCTTCGAGCCTGAAGTTAAAAACCATAATGATAGGTAGTAGTTACAGCTTCATTACAATAGCTTGGGACATTGCTACCAGAAATATGTTAGGATTCATGAGTTCCCTGAAAGGATCGTGAAGTTATAACAAAACCGAGAGAGTTCTAGCTTTAGAAAATCTGAAACCAAACAGGAATTCAAACATTTTGCATCTGTCCTTGGTGTCTTTTTTTTCTTCTTTTATTTTTCCCTTTCTTTTCTTTTTTCTTTTTCTTTTTTTTTTTTCTGTAACCAAAGTTGTAGTGCCTGTTTGGCAATGTTTCGTTTTCGCATTTATGTTTCTCTATAAATTAGTGAAACACCATATATAGATTGATGCCGAAGGTAGCTAGCATTTACACAATATTTTTGTTATTCTTTGCTTTTATTTTTACTCTTTTATGAAAGCTATAAATTTTGCCTCCAAAGCTCTAAATAATTTTATAAACAATTTTCAAACACAAAAAATGTTTCATCATGTTGTTTGGCCTAGTTCCTTTTTCTTCTCGAGCTTTTGCGCTTCTAAAGCCAGCAGTGACACCATACGTGCATGTTTTCTAAGAGACATAGTGCGGTATTATAGGGATGTGCTGTGGGCAGACATGAGGATGGCTCCAGAGTATTTAATAAATACTCTTTTTTATCAAAACAAAAAGAGGAAGAAGACAGCAGCTTTGCCAGCTGATTTTGGCAGAATTTTCTCCCATCTTAGTTTTCTCTCTCTCTCTACGGTTCCAGATTGAAAGTTTACTCTTAGAGAGTTGTAATCATTTATCATTTGGTACCTGTTAGTTGTACTTGCCGTCCATGTCAGAGTCCTCCCTTCTGGAATGCTCAGGACTATCACAGGGTGCAGCTAAGATTTTATGAGCACTATAACTTCATTAGCATGCAAGGCCTATCCGCAATACATGCAGGGCTTTGAGATTGATGCTTGAAGTATTTATGATCACTCTAGAAGTAATACACCATGAACAATCTTCCTGGCATGATGCTTTTTTTTTTTTTTTGCTTTTGGTAAATCCTGCCATGATGGTTGAATCACAAAAATCTCCAAGCTCGACATCTGTCGCAACCGTGTGCGTTTGGTGGGCAGAGATAGATCATGTTTCTGCTCATACCTTCCTTCTGTAAAACATCCAAATATCCTGCATGTTTTTTGAAGAAGTCTTGATAAGTTTTCAACCATTTCTTACACCAGAAAAATGCAATCCTCCCAACTATTTAACATATATTGCTAAACCCAGGAAACCTGCTGTGAAGTTCTGTCACCTCTATCTGCAATTGATTACACTACTTCCTTTGTAGGTAAACAAATTCTGCAATTTGAATGAATCCTTAAGAATTTACAGATGAGGCAGACTAGTCTAACATGCTCGAGTGGCTCCAATACGCCAGGCAGCAGGTGCAAATCCATAATCAAAGCTCTAAAATGACAATCTGTGTCACCAGGAATGATCTAAAACATCTAAAATGCCTAGAGGTTGCATGCTTTGAGTTCGTTTATCTACGCGCCGAGTCTTAAATATTGAAAACTTTTATAGGTCAATATATATAATGTTTTCATATGACTTTAGATTTAGAAGCGCTCAAACATATCGGGCTTTACTTAACATATGGTTTTAAGAGGTGATCGCAATCGATGAACCGGATTTAAAATTTTCACACACCATCATGCATTTTAACATATTAACACTACTTATGCCGTCCATTTGCATCCTCTTGGCGCATTGATAGAACTTACAAATATTTGATTCTTGTGGATGTCTTATATCATTATCGATGACTTGGATCAACATTATAGAATGTCATCAGTTGATTTTGCACCAATATATTTAGGCTTCAAAGTGTAAACTATCCCACCTCTTTCCAAATTATATTTTCGAAAAAGAAGGGGGAAAGAGTTATTGTACGATTCTCAAAGCTCTACCTGAAAACACGTACTAATGATGTCAAGGGTGAAAGTAGTAGGCTAAAGTATACAACTATATATACCTTTATAGAGTACTAGAGAAGTATAGTATTATTCATATGGATAGGATACAGTAGAGCAGCGAGAGATTTATTTTATAAAGATGCCAAGCCATGGCATCCATCACCACAGAACTATAGATAATGCCATCAAGATGCCTAGATCCTCGTCTCAGTGACTTCGTAGGTCTCCTCTTCATAGCACTCCTTTTGCGTTGGCCGGCCAAAGATTCCATGGCTCGACTTCTCTTCTTCCTCATGGACCTCCTTGTGCTTGAACACAGTGTGAAGTTGAGGGAAGCGAGGCCCTTCAGTCATGCTTGTCTTCTTCTCCAGTTTCGACACATAGGTGCAGTAGTCATCCTCTGAGGAAAACTTGTTCTGGTGGCGTCTCATCTTTAGACCTCGCAACCTTCTACTTGGAGTCTTAGAAGAGTTGAGCCTGGTATGGTTTCTGAGCTCCTTGGCTCCTTTTTATGGACCAAGAATTATGGAATTTATCCCTTGTAGATAAGTGGTGCATCTTATACTTAACTTTTGTCGGCCAGGCTGCTGGTATTTTTGAACTTTGATGGAGTAGCTTTGGGTGGTGCTGGTTCAGAAGCATTCACCCTCAAAAGTGCCTTTTTCATATTCGCTGGACCACTAAGGTTTGAAAGGAAAGCGCCTATGATGCCATGCCGGTCTCTAGAACACCCAACAGCTCTTTGATTCGCCAATCTCTGGAATAGTAAATTGCTATCAGCTTTTAGCTTTTAGAATTATAAGATATATATATATATATATATATATATATATATATATATATATATATATATATATATATATATATATATATATATATATATATATATATATATATATAAAATAAAGCAAGTCACTTTGAACTCGAATTGGTATCCTACAATAATTAGGTTAGTCTGGCCCACGGGAGCTCCACCCTACACCCTCGGCTAATTAATCCTACAGCCCAAATAAAATAAATATACCAATTGGGGAAATCTTTTTTCCATCGATTGCTTCAGTCGTTGCTGTTGCTGCCAAATTCTAAGTCAAAGAGGTTGAAGCTGATCTCCTTGGACCAAAGCTTGGTGGTGGACCCTTTGGCTAAAAAGTCCTCGAAAAAAGATGAGGAGGGGTTCTCGGCTGGAGATGAGATGCTGAATAGAATGACTCTGAGTATTAGAGCTAGACTTACAAAAAGATCCTCCGATGCTCAAGTCAATTGAAAATTGAAGAATAATAAGAGAGTAAATAATGAGCCATCTTGAGGCCTTTTCAGGACTTACCTAGGATTCCCTTTTCCCTCCTATTTATAGAGAATGAATAAAAGTCATGTACGTCGAGAGGACTGGCCATTCTTGAAAAGTACACACAAATTATGCTGGCAGAGATTGCATTTCTATATTCATGATGTGAAGCAAAGCCAGTTAATAGTTGCTGTTTGGAGTGTAATCGAATCTCGACGGTTATTGCATTTCTATATTCATGATGTGAAGCCAGTTAATAGTTGCTGTTTGGAGTGTAATCGAATCTCGACGGTTAGAACTTTTTGATCTAGCCTTTCTATGGTCACGGAAAAGATTATTCTTTCAAAATGATCATCTTGCCAAATCAGTATGACCTGCCAAATCTAGCACCTCACTCCCTCAATTCCTCCAGGTCAGCTATATCGGACTCTTACTCATCTTGGCCATATCCAAAGACTTGATCGATCGAGGCCAAGGTCCAGGTCTACAACACTTGCCCCCCACAATTGAGTCCAAGATTGAGTCAAGGTCCCAAATAAAATAAATATACCAATTGGGGAAATCTTTTTTCCATCGATTGCTTCAGTCGTTGCTGTTGCTGCCAAATTCTAAGTCAAAGAGGTTGAAGCTGATCTCCTTGGACCAAAGCTTGGTGGTGGACCCTTTGGCTAAAAAGTCCTCGAAAAAAGATGAGGAGGGGTTCTCGGCTGGAGATGAGATGCTGAATAGAATGACTCTGAGTATTAGAGCTAGACTTACAAAAAGATCCTCCGATGCTCAAGTCAATTGAAAATTGAAGAATAATAAGAGAGTAAATAATGAGCCATCTTGAGGCCTTTTCAGGACTTACCTAGGATTCCCTTTTCCCTCCTATTTATAGAGAATGAATAAAAGTCATGTACGTCGAGAGGACTGGCCATTCTTGAAAAGTACACACAAATTATGCTGGCAGAGATTGCATTTCTATATTCATGATGTGAAGCCAGTTAATAGTTGCTGTTTGGAGTGTAATCGAATCTCGACGGTTATTGCATTTCTATATTCATGATGTGAAGCCAGTTAATAGTTGCTGTTTGGAGTGTAATCGAATCTCGACGGTTAGAACTTTTTGATCTAGCCTTTCTATGGTCACGGAAAAGATTATTCTTTCAAAATGATCATCTTGCCAAATCAGTATGACCTGCCAAATCTAGCACCTCGCTCCCTCAATTCCTCCAGGTCAGCTATATCGGACTCTTACTCATCTTGGCCATATCCAAAGACTTGATCGATCGAGGCCAAGGTCCAGGTCTACAACACTTGCCCCCCACAATTGAGTCCAAGATTGAGTCAAGGTCGATCAAAGAGTACGAACTCAAAGCCAAGGCCAACCTGTATGATTAACATATTTTGGCAACTAAACTCGAGCACCATTAGCGATTTGACATGCATCACAAATCAATGCCATTGATCGATCTCTCCAACCTGTTGATTTGGTCCATTGAAGGCATGGATCTATGTAAGGTCGATTGTGGCCAATCTTGAGCTACCACTTGGCAACTATCAATGATGGCTAGATGAATCGCCATCAGATCAGAACCGTCCAAGCTCCTATAAATAGGCACTCCCTTTCTTGGATTTTACTTTTATTGTTTATAGCTTCACTATCACAGGAGAGGAGTGAGATCCTTAGATGATTTCTGACAAATCTTTAGTGATCACCATTAGTAACTGTATTCATCCTCCATTGGAACTGAGCTCCAAGCTCCAATCCCTGAAGTCCAGTCCTTAGGCTATTCAGTCATCCTTGTTCTAGGTTAGTTTTCTTTCTTTTTTTTTTTTAATTTTGCTAAAGATGATCATTTTGAGCTCATCTCCTGGCACTTGGTCTTTTGATCAGGACCCATCCAATGAAGACACTACTACAAAAAAGAGCTATGGCAGCGGTTCGTAACCACTGTCGTAGCCCAAAAAATCGCTGCCATAGGCTATGGCAGCGGTTTTCTAACCGCTACTACTGCGGCTGTCGCCATAACTCTATGGCAGCGATTGTTGTAGCAATTGTTTGAACCGCTGTCATAGATAGCCTATTGCAGCGATTTATAAATCGCTGCAAGATCGACCTATAGCAGTGGTTATGTAACCACTGTAATAGTTAATCTATAACAGCGATTACATAACCGCTATCATAAGTAATCTATAGCAGTGATTTCTTAACCACTGCCATAGGTCTAATGCAGCGGTTGGCACAGTTTGCACCAGAGACCTAAGACAGCGATTGGCATGGATATGACAACGGTTATAAAATCATTACCATAGATCTTGAATAATTAAAAAAATTATTTTTTTATATATTTTACCTAATAAATATAGATATATAACATAAAAAAATATAATAAATATAAAAATTATTCTAAAATACTAAAATTTTATTATCGAATAAAATTTATTATAATATTTTTTTAAAAAATATATATATCAAAAGTATCCTAAATCTACATCGTCGTCGTCGTCATCGGGAGCTGAAGCCGAAGCTGAAATGCGGGCCAACATATCCTCGAAGCCCATGACTCCAAAATGCGCGCTGAGCATCGACATCATATCTCTCATGATGTCCTGTAGATAAGATGCGCGCTCCTCAATCCGATCTGTCCGCATCGCAGCATGATCTATCCATACCAATACCTCCTTAAGCTTCTCTCGACTGACGATATCGAAAGTCTATGAGAAGACACTCGCCTCTGATCGGTAGCTCGTCGGCGTGTGTCCAGGCCTACATCAAATTCTTCTAGAGTGCTCAGGCCCCAAGACCTGAGATAGATGATCATGGGGCCCATAGGTATCCAGATCCTCGCTTGTGAGCGCATCTAACTGATCCTATAATTATAAATTAAAATAAAATTTTATAAAAAATGCTATAATACTAATTTTATATACTAATATATTTAATACTTACAAAAATATATTCGATCGCGATATTCATCGGTCTGTCCGTCTTGTCCGTGCAGTTGGATCGAAAGATCTCGCTATGGCTGGGCATCACTCCATCTCTCATCAGCTATAATAAAAAATAAATTTATCAGAAAGATGATAAAAAATATGAATTTAACTTATCTAGTAAGATTTAGAATTAATTACCTCTCTATGCACACGACTGGCCATAGACTCGCGATCCAGAGTGTGCGTATACTCCTGGATTGCATGGTTCTTTCGGTTCTGATGGACGGTAGCCTAATAAGTATTTAAATAAATAATAAATATTTAAAAAATATTTAAATAAAATTTTAAGTGTATTAAAAAATTTAAAAGTTAGAAATTTTACCTTGAACTCCTGACTTCTCCAGTATTTAACCATCCTCTCTCACTGACTCGGAGGACAGTCCTATATCCAGAAAATAAGCTCCTCTAAAGTGTCTCGTCGGTGCTCGAGCCATCCTCTATGGAACTTGACCTTATAACTCTGATACAACTCTTCAATCTTCTTCAGTCGGGCATCTCGAGCCCTCTCATGATTGAAAAAGTTGTATCTCCTCTACACAAATTTATCAAAAATTGGTTATAAAATTATTCTAATTAAACATATATAGTGTAAACATATAAAATATATAAATATAACTAAGATGCGCATACTTATCCATATCTCCTTCTATATTCGATTCCTGATGGCAGCGTCCATCAAACGTCAGTCTCTGGGCTCTATGGGAATGATGTCCGACCACCTCACAAGCACTGCAAAAAAAAAATGCATCTTTCGTGTGGTCTCCCCTACCGGCCTTCCCTCCGTATTGTAATAGACGATCACCTGATGCTGGTGGTTCCGCATGTGTGCCATACATGTGAAATCATGAAATATTCGACTGGATGATACACTTGTAATGCAAATACGTTATGCAAATATATAAGTGTACAAATACTATATAAAAAATAAAGTTGTGCTAATATAATAAAAACGTACACTCAGATGCCTGCGTAGTAACATGTACCATAGATATGGACGATGGTAGAGGCTCAGCTGCTGATGGAGTAGATATCGGCAGTGGAGGTCCCTGAGCAACCAATGTCGAGGTAGATGGAGTATGCTCCGACTGCTCCTCGGATGCTGAATTGCGCATAACCCGTCGAGAGATAGAGGTGAAAGCTATATGGCATTTCGGTGCCATCGTGACCTACAATGTTAATGAACATTAATCAATATAACATATTGAATAATAATATTAGTATAGCATCAATAAATAGACTCTAATATATACACTAATCAATTGATGGGTTAATCATTATGCAATGCAATAAACAAAAGTAACATGATTTAAACATCCAAAAAATATTATGCAATAAATTCTACAACATGAATTACATTCATAAATAATTAAGGATGAGCAACAGTCGTAGATCCAATCTCTTGTGCGAACCTTGATATTAATCTAAAAACCTGAAAGAAGAATAAAGTAGATGATGGTGGCATCTTAGAACTTAAAGTTGGAACCTTAGAGAGACATATCAAATTCTATTCGCTCGAAAGTCGAGCCGGCTCCATGTCTAAGATAGTCAGCTCTATACTTGAGACATCCAGCTAGGATCCTCCCCGAACCAGATCGATGACAGACCAAGCCAGCTCGGCTACATATCCAAGCCGACTCGGCTATGTGCCATCCCCTCGATCACTCCCTCTCTCCCTCTCTCGATCTCTCTTGCCAACAATGGCGGCGAGGCCGAACTCCTCCCTTCGAACTTTTTCATCTCTCGATCTTCCTCTCTTCCTCTCTCAATCTTCCTCGTCGATGAGGTCAGACCCCATCCCTCCATCTCTCACTCTCTCGATCTTCCTTGCCGGCAAGGCTGGACCCCATTCCTCCCAGTGATGCCGATGAGGTCGGACCCCCTCCCTCCCTCTCTTGCTCTCTCAATCTCTCACTCTCCCTCTCTCGATCTCCCTCGTCGACAAGGTCGGACCCCCTCCCTTCTAATGATGGCGGCGAGTTCGGAACCTCTCCCTCCCAATGATGGTGGTGAGGCCAGATCCCTCCCTTCCTCTCTCAAGTACAGATCCATCGGATATTCAGATTCGGATCCGATATCGATAATTAAAATTAGGTTCGAATCTAAATATCCAGATTTCGATCCAAACCAACCCATTGACAGATCTAGTCCACAACCGCCAACATGGCATGGCCCAAGGCTACCGTCATGGTACGATCTAAAAACTATGATATGCAGATAATTATAATATTTATAATAAATATTTATAATATTTAATATAAATATTTTATAAATTATTATAAATATATCTGATTAATAAATAATACTATAAAATTTAAAAAAAATTTATACCTACGGCTATAGAAAGTGGATCGCATTGAAAGCTCCGAGAGTCGTCGGTGATAATGCTAGAGGAGGACGATGGCACTAGAGGAAACTTGCAAAAAAAAGTAAGATAGTGAGATAGAGAAGAGAGAAAAAGAGAAAAAGAGAGAGAGAGTAGGGGCGATCGGAGATGGGGGACTAGGGAAAGGGGGCCCATAGTGACGAGAAGGCCGAAGGAGGCTTCGCACTCGATCGGAGGAGGATCAGAATGATGGTGGTGGAAGGTGGCATTTCATGGGGGCCGAAGGAGGGTGGAGGGGGGCTCATCAGAAGGGGGTTTGGTTTCGCACCAGGATCGGAGGAGGATAGAGTGTGGGAGAGGGGTTTCACGGGAGGCTGGCGGAGAGTCGAGGGTGGATAGGGGTTCGTCGGAGGAGGATTTCATAGGGAGCTAAGGGAGGGTTGGATGGGGTTTCGTCGGAGGAGGGGTTCACTGGGGATTGAGGGAGGGTCGAATAGGAGGGCGGGGGGGGGATGGGATTTTGCGGAGGGCGAGCGAGGGTGGAGGGGGGGTTCACTAGAGGTGGGGTTTCATGGGGGGTCAAGGGAGGGTCGGATGGGGATTCATTGGAGGAAGATTTCACTAGGGGTCGAGAGAGGGTCGGATGGAGGGGTAGGGGCCGGGTGGGGGTGGCGGATGGCGGAAGGGGTGACCGGGGATGGAGGGTCGAAGGGGGAGGGGGAAGCAGGGGCGGCGCTGATCAAGGGGGGAGGAGGGGTGACGTCGATCGAGGGGAAGGAGCCCCACCGACGACGAAGAGGAGGGAGAGAGAAAGTGAGAGATTGAGCGTGCATGAAAGGAAAGAAAAATTTTAAAAATTTTTAATCTAACCTACGACAGCAGTTATCGAATCATTATCATAGATCTATGACAGCAATTATCCAAAATCGCTATCATAGATCTACGGCAGCGGTTCTATAACCGCTGCCGTAGATCTATAGCAGCAATTTTTTATAATCGCTGTCATAGATTAAAAATAATTTTTTTAATTTTTTTAAATATTATATAATTTTAAAATTTAATATCCATCTTCATCATTCATTATCTAAATAATTATCATTAAAGTATCGTCACAAAAGATCACCTCAATTCGATGGCCCTAGCTTCATCAATCAAAAAAATTTGATTTCGACGATCACGAACGACGATACGATGATCCGATAGATGGAGATCTTCGATGAATCCAAAAATTTGTAATGATAATTTTAATGATGTTTGTAGCATACTATCAAAATTTTACTTCAATCAGATATCGTTATCATGATCAATTTAGTATGGAATGATTTCAACTGTTAAATTAGAAACAAGCGATCAAAGGGTTAAACGACGTCCGATTATGAGATAATTTTTTAATTAAATAATTTTTGTTATAATTTTAAATATTTTATACGATGATGATAGTAAAATTTAAATCATTTTTATATAAACTATTCATGTTAAGCAGATATTATAAAAGCACGAGCATAACAACCAATAAAGTTTCAGAATGGTTATCAGGAGACATATAGTTTTAGATCGTTCTTCATCTCACGAGTTGAATTTTATAATCACCTTTATAAAAAAATGATTAAAGTAGTAGCTAAAATCATTTATAAAAAAAATTATCTCATAATCGGACACCATTTGGTCCTTTGATTACTCATTTATCATTTAACGATCAAAACTAATCTATACTAAATTGACTAAGATAACGATATTCGATTAAAATAAAACTTTGATAGTATACTATAAATATCACTGAGATCATCGTTATAGATTTTTGAATCCATCGAAGATCTCCATCTATCAGATCATCGCATCATCGTTCGTGATCGTCGAAATTAAATTTTTTTGATCGACAAAGCTAGGGCCATCGGATCGAGGCGATCTTTTGTGACGATACTCTAATGATAATTATTTAGATAATGAATGATGAAGATGGACATTAAATTTTAAAATTATATAATATTTAAAATATATATATATATATGGCAATAATTATAATTAACCGCTGCCATAAATCAGATTATAACAGCGGTTCATACTAACCGCTGCTATAGATCTGACTTATGGCAACGGTTACAATGAACCGCTGCTATAGGTCGACCTATGATAGCAGTTTTTTATAACCGTTGTTATAGGTCCGACCTACGGCAGCGATTTTTTATAACTGCTGTATATGTCGGACCTATAGTAGTGGTTACAAAAATCACTGTCATAGGTCCGATCTATAGTAGTGGTTAACGAAAATTGCTACTGTAGGAGCTATGGTTGCGGTTTCGAAAACCGCTGCCATAGTAAGCGCTGCCATAGGCCATTTTTGTAGTAGTGAGGTCCTCATCCCATGGCAAGTCCTCCTCTAAAGGCTCCGAGGTTGAAGAGGTACTAAATTTTGGCCCCTTTCGAGTGGCCTCTATCCTCACTTATGAAGACTTAGAAGTCATCCACCTCCAATACTAGATTCCTCCAAAATTCAAATTGGAGCTCACCAATCTGGATGATCGGATGGCTAGGCCTTCTCGAGGTCAAGTCAGAACCTATGAAGAATCCTTAACAACCAGCCTAAGGTTACCTCTTCATTCTTTTATTGCAGATCTTTTTAGGATCCTCCAAATAGCTCCCTATAGTATGGTGCCGAACTCATGTTGCTTCATAATGGCCTTCCTTTCTTATTATTTCCTCCTCGATGCTAAGCCAATCATCTACCTCTTTTGGAGTATTTCTCATTCAAGGAACATCCTAAAGAGGTTGGATAGAGGTATGCTTCTCCTCAGATGGGATGGCACCTCGTTTGAAGCACTCCTTTCTCTATTCATAATTGGAAGGAGCATTACTTTTTTGATACTTCATGGGGTCAACCTCGAAGATAATCGAACAAGACTCTGGTACTCTCAGACACTAAGGAGGGGGCCTTGATGTTCATTTGCAGCCATGCTGCTCTCCTTTATGTAAGCTCCTTTTCGAGGTGACATTATATAAAGTTTGATTTAGCCCGACCAATCTTTAGGATAAATGTCAATTTTGATTTACATTTCATCTTGGTTCTTTTTAACTAATGATTTTTGCTTTCCAAACATGAAGCCCGATCGAGGAGCTTGAGGGGCTATACCATGTTGCAAAAAAAAAAGAAGTCCTTAGGCGATGCTCCTGTCCCCAAGCAAGCTCGAGCCAAAGCTATCCTCACCAAGTCAACTATCGGCTCCCATTGAGCACCGACCTAGGGTTCAACTCTAAGGAGGGGGGCTTCTTTCATAGGAGCCTAGGTCATCCCCCTCCCCTCAAATCAGTCTCTTCAACTTTCTCCTTCATCCACATCTTTGTCTCTCCGAGGTGCAACCATAGCTTAGGGTTCTTTGCATGATTCTCCTCACCGAGCCAACCCTCCAGTCTCAGCTCCTCAAAAGTCTCTTGTAGAACTTGGGTAGGGCATTCAAGATTGAAGGTTAGGCTTAATGAACAATCGAGTCACCTGCGAATTGCTTTGAGCTACCATTCTTTCAGTCGATATCAAGATGATTGATGCAAAATATCTCGGATACCGCATCAAGGACTCTTATGATTTCCTTCTTCGGATGAGTTTGAAAAATTCTCCTCTTCTTCTTCCCCTCCCTCCCTTTTACTAACCTCATCTTTTCTTCAGCTCATCCACTATGTGGACTACTTTGTGGGAGTTTTGAAGAGAGCCCAATAATCCTCGAAGGAGGATAAGGCCTGAGTTGCACAGGCCAAGGCTTCAGAGTTGATTAAGAGATTGAGTCCTTGTAGGCCCAAATTAATAAAATCGATGGAGGTTGAGATGAAAAAAATGCTCAGGACCAGATTGAGGGTTGAGTGACTAAGGCTCTCTACACTATAGTTGCCCAATGGGAGAAGAAGTTAGAGGCTGAGAAGACTAAAGCAGTTGAAGCTTTCTGCTCCTTGAATAAATTGGTGGCTGAACTAGAATTCGCCACCAACTTTTATCTAGAAGGCTTTGCGGAATGCAGGCTAAGGTTCAAAGTCTTTTTCCAAATATTGACATCAACCTCATAGATGCCGATGAGGAGGGCACAGATGGCGAGGAGTGAAATAAATTAGGAGATGTCGAGGACATGCTGGCTGAGGATGCTGGAGTTGCACCCCAACCTCCACCTATGATCATGTTGGTGGAGTCCAACATCCCAACCGAGAAGCCTGACGGCTGACGCCCCCATCGATGCCTGGGGCTCTTTTTTTTTCTTCTTTGTTATTATACTCAAGCTCGGTAATGGCTGAGCAGTCATTATAGTCGAGCCATTTTTGTATTCTTTAGCTTTAGCCAAACTAGTTTTGTAATATTCCTGACCTATCCATTGTAAATTTTCTCATCTTCAATACAAACTTTACTTCCTTAGCTTTGTCTCAATTGCTCATTGTTTATTTTTATTTTTTGTTGTCACCCATATTTTTTTTTTAAGTTTCAGGGGTCGAACCTCAAAGTATTAGTCGTCATCATCCTCGACCTTTGCTTAACTCATTCGAGGATAAGTAGAGCCTATTGGCTGCATCATTAGCCTCTACTCAACTCATCCGAGGATAAAGAGTGCTCATTGGCCTCCGCTCAACTTATCCAAGGATAAAGAGCACCAATTGATCTCCACTTGACTCATCTGAGGATGAGGAGTGTCTGTTCATTTCATCGTTGATCTCTGTTCGACTCATTCGAGGATGAGGAATGCTGATTGTCCTCATCTTCGACCTTCGCTCGACTCGTCTGAGAATGAGAAGTACCTATTGGTCTATTATTGACCTCTGCTCGACTCATCTGAGGATGAAGAGTGCTAGTTAACGTCTACTTAAATCATCTGAGGATAAGAAGTATCAATTGGCCATGTCGTTGGCCTCCGCTCAACTCATCTGAGGATGAGAAGCATCTGTTGGTCCCATCGTTGGCCTCCACTCAGCTCATCCGAGGATGACAAGCACTAGTTGGTCATGTTATTGGCCTCCACTCGACTCATTTGAGGACAAAAAGCTTGTTGGGCTTTTTGCTTGAGAATATTGGAAAGATATTTTCGAACTGCAAAAGATGAATCTTTATTATCAATTAGTACCAATTACATCATGGGTAATAAATCCATATATTTTTAGCATTCTGAATTCGAGGAACCAGTGTTTCATCTAATCGACAGAGTCGGTAGGCTCGTGAGTGCACCATCTCATCGACATGATATGAGCCTTTTTAATTTGACGATAGCTTTTCCTATTCTCTCGGATAAGATACCTTAGCTCTTTGTAGGACAAGATCTCCTACTCAAAAGGCTTTTTCTCTGATCTTTAAGTTATAATATCGGATCACTTTCTATTGATAAGTCACCATCCGAAGTTGAGCTTGCTCTCGCATTTCTTCCAACAAATCCAAATTCACCCTCAAGTCATTTGAGTTGCTGTCTTTATTGAACTTATCCATATGAGTGAAGGAAAACTAATTTTGAGTGGTATCACAACTTCAGCCCTGAAAATCAAGTTAAACGATGCTTTTTTAGTGGAGATTCACCACATCATTCAATAGGCCTAGAATACATTATAGAGCTCTTTAATCTATAGTTCTTTAGCTCGGTCCAGTCGTATCTTCAGTCCTTATAATAAAATTTGGTTAGTCATCTTGGCCTCACCATTACTTTGAAGGTACACAACTGAGGTCATGCAATGTATGATTCCAAGCTCTTTGTGAAATTCTACAAACTTCACATTATCGAAATGGCATCCATTTTTCATGATGATGGCTTGTGGCAAATCAAACTAACAGATGATGGACTTTCATATGAAGTCGTGAACCTTGACTTTAGTGATGCATGCCAATGCCTCTACTTCCATCCACTTTGTAAAGTAATCACTCGCGATAAATAGGAACTTCTTTTGTGCTGCTACTATCAGGAAGGGTAGATGATATCCATCTTCCATTGGGCATAGGGCCAAGGCATCATAATCGATGCTAAAGGAGTCAAAGGCCGGCATTGGATATTGACATTCCTCTGGCACTGATCATATCTCCACATTAAGTTGGTTGTATCTTATTATAATATTGGTCAGAAGTAGCCTTGTCACGGTATCTTGTAAGCAAGAACTCTGCCTCCTAGGTAGTTGCCTCAAATGCCCTCATGAACCTCCCAAAGGATATTATTTGTTTTTGATGGGTGGAGACATCAGAGCAATGATAATGAGTAAGACCTCTTGTATAGCTTCTCCTCATACATCAGGTACTAGGGTGCTCGGTGCTTCAACTTTTTGGCCTCTTCATAATTGGTAGATAGAGTTCCATCCTTGAAAAATTGGGTGATCGAATCCATCCAGCTCAGTTCATGATCAGTCTTCATTATTAAGGCCTCTTCGATACTCAGGTTTTTTAGAGTTTTCATATATGAGCTCCTTTTAAGGTCGGCAACTCTTATGATAGCAAGATTTGATAGGAGGTCGTCTCTGGCATTTGTGGACCTTGGGGTTTGCTGAATACTTATAGATGCGAGGTCAAATATAAGATCTTTCATCTTTTATAAGTACCTAACCATATTAGGTTCTTGTGCCTCGTACTCACCTTGTACTTGGCCAATGATGAGCTATGAATCGCTATATATCCTCAAGTGTTGGACTTCTAGCTCTCTGGCAATCTTAAGCCCAGCTACCAAGGCTTTGTATTCAATCTCATTATTCGAGGTTTTAAATCTAAAGTACAAAGTATATTCAATGATCATTCCTTCTAGACTTATGAGGATCAGCTCGGCCTCAGACCCTATTGTACTAAAAGAACCATCTACATAGAGAACCTAGCACTCCTCATGTTCTTTAGCTCCGAGTTTTGATGTAGGTTCATTCTCTTCATGGATAGTACACTCTAAAATGAAATCTACTAATACTTGAGCTCTGATGGATGGCCGAGGAAGGTATTTTATATTATACTCTCCGAGCTTAATGGCCCATTGGCTAGCCGACCTAAAGTCACAATTTGGTAGAGTACCAATCTGATGGGTTGATCAATGAGGATCGTGATTGTATGCACTTGAAAGTATGGGCATAGCCTCTTTACTGAGATCACAAGCACATACACCACTTTCTCCAGCTTTGTGCCTGATCTCTGCATCATGGAGGACTTAGCTCATATAATACATAGGTTCTTAGAGCACACCTTCTTATCGAATAAGCACCAAACTGTCTGCTTGAGGAGAGACTACAAGACACAAGTATAAAACCTTATATGGCTCTAGTTTGCCGAGGAGTGGTGGGAAGTTGAGGTACCTTTTTAGCTCATCAAATCTAGCTTGACATTCTTTCATCCACTGAAAGTTCATCTATTTAAGAGCTCCAAAGAAAGGCAGAAACCTTTCGACCAACCTTGAGAGAAATTTGCTGAGAGCTGCAGTTCTCTCCATAAGATGCTGTACCTTTTTAATCATTCTCGATAGAGTCATCTCCTGGAGTGCTCAAATCTTCTTTGGATTAGCTTTAATCTCCCGCTGCAACATGATAAAGCCAAGAAACTTGCTAGAGATGACCCTGATGGCATATTTGTTGGGATTGAGCTTCATATGAAAGCATCGCAGTGTTGTAAAGATCTCTTCAAAGTCAGCAATGTAGTGCTCAGCAGTCTTACTTGTTGAGTTCCAGTGGCATGGCGGAAGATTGGATTTCAAAATTTCTTAATAAAAATCATAGCTACCAAAACCCTAAACCCAAGATCCTCTTATTGATTTCAATCAAAATTGAATATAAAAGGTAGAACTAGGAAGCATACCAATTTAATTCTGATTTGATGATGAATTACTTCTACAAGACGCCCAAGTATTCATCCTCCAATAGTGATCCACATAGAAACACAATCAAGGAAGTACTCTTCTTGAAATCTTACTTATTGAATTCTTTTTCAGAATTCTCTAGCCTTTCTTCTCCTAGACCTTCTCCCTTTTTTTATCTCTTTTTTCCTCTCTATTAGTCTTTCATAATTTTCTTCCTAACCTCTTATCTTAAAATGGTAGACTTCTTGTCTTAAGGAAGATCTTGTTTTAATAAGAGAAAGAAAAAAATTGCTCAGATTTGATTGCCTTGGACTCTCGAATATGAGTCCTATGTATAGTAAGAAAGGAGGCACCACTTAAACCATCACATCCCAAGTTTAGCATTTCTTTATCTGAATTATGGTGATTTAGATAAGTTTCTTCATGCAAAAGGCGGACTCTAAGGGGCACATGATATATGGTTTTGGCATCATAAAGTCATATATACGACTTTTCTTCTTCTAATAAGCCTCCCATTTTTTTCATAAGGTGTTGGATCAGATCCAATCCTCATCAGATAGGCGAGAGAAGAGATAAAGGGGTGCCAACCATCTTCCTTCAAGTAAAAGGACTCGTAGTGCCATATCTAAATTTTTCTCGCATCTCTTCAGAGAATAAATCACTCCACACCACCCAAAAGGCATGGACAAAGATAAGACCTATCCAATAGGCATAGAAGGGGAGAGAGAGGGTTAGAGAACCAATGCAGAAGGACTCTTGGTCCTTTCTCCATGTCAAAAACCTGCGTTTATTTATTTATGGCACCAATAATGAGAAGAGTCTCATGGACTCTTCATTTTGGATGTGTGGATAAGGCTAGGAGGTGCCAACTCTTGGCTATACCTTTATAGCTTGATCAAATCTAAGTCCTACTTAATTGGTTAGTCAAATAACAAGGTTTCAAACTAAATGCAATTTGATTAAGAGTTTGTCTCAACCAACATGTGCTAGCACTACAAGAAATAGGACTTTTGTCGAAGATGCAGAATTTACCTACGTAACATTTAGCGTAGGTAAAAAGAACAATTGACTACATAAACCAAAAACATCGACAAAAGGGGCATTATTAGCTACACATAAAAAAATACATCATAAAAAATAATTATCAACGTAAATATATAGTCAGTAATTTAACCAAAGCATTGATAATGGATGGGCTTAATTTTTTATTTTGATAAAATATTTATCAATGCAAAATTTGCATAGACAGTAAGCCTTATTACCTATGCAAAACAAAATCATAGGCAACTAACCTAGCTACCTACAGTAACTTTACATTGATAAAAAAAAAAATTATTTATTTTTTTATTTTGGTAAAATATTTACCGACGCTAATTTTGTGAAGAAAATGAATCTTATTGCCTATGCAAAAGTAAAGCATAGGCAATTAGTATAATTTCCTATGCTTATATAGTATCAAAAAATATTTTCATATTTTTTGATGCAAAATTTGTGTAGATAATTAGTCTTATTTTCTATAAAAATATAAACATAAAAAATTATCCTTGTTGGCTATGATTATGTAGCATCAAAAAATATTTTACCAAAATAAAAAATAAATAAAAAAATAAATATTTGTTGATGCAAAAATTGTATAGGGAATAAGTGTCATTGCCTATGCTTTCTCCTTACATAGGTAATTATGTTATTACCGATGCCAAATTATCATTGAAAAATATTTTTACTTTTTATTAAATTTTTTTACATTTTTTGATGCTTCCTCATTGTCAACAATAAGATTAATTACCTACATAAATAAAGAGCTTAGGTAATTAGGTTATTGCCTACATTTTATTTGCATTAGAAAAAAAATTTATTTAATTATTTTTTTTATTTTTATAAATAATTTATGATTATCTAAATTATTTATCGATATAATTTTAGAATTTAAAACTCATCTTTACCATTCATTATCTAAATAATTATTATTAGAGTATCATCACAAAAGTTCATCTTCATTCGATAGCCCTAGCTATGTCGATCAATATAATTTAATTTCAACAATCACGAACGATCATATATTAATTTGATAAATAGAGAGCATCGATGGATTTAAAAACTTGCAATGATGATCTTGATGATATTTATAGTATACTATCAAATTTTATCTCAATCGAATATCATTATCATGATCAATCTAATAAGGAATGATTTCGATCATTAAATAAAAAATGTGTGATCAAAAGGCTAAACAACGATCGATTATAGAGTAATTTTTAGAAAAATAATCTTTGCTACTACTTTGATTATTTATACGGTGGTGATCATAAAATTCAAACCGTGCATGTATGAACCATCTAAAACTATATATCTTTTGATACTCATTCTTAAGATCCTTAAGTAATTATACTTATACTTTTATAAGATCTATATGATTTTGGATGGTTCATACATGTATGGTCTGAATTTTATGATCATCATCATAAAAAATGATCAAAATAATAGCAAAGATTATTTATCTAAAATATTATCTTATAATTAGATGTCGTTTGATCTTTTGATCATGTATTTTTTATTTAGTAGTCGAAATTATTTCATGCTAAATTGATCATGATAATGATGTTCAATTGAGATAAAATTTAGCTAGTGTGCTATAAATATAATTGAGATCATCGTTGTAAATTTTTGGATCTATCAATGATTTTCATTTATTAGATCATTATATGGTCGTTCGTGATCGTCGAAATCAAATTTTATTAATTAATATAGCTAAGACTATCGAATTGAGATGGACTTTTATGATGATATTCTAATAATAATTATTTAGATAATGAATGATAAAGATAAATTTTAAATTCTAAAATTATATCAATAAATTATTTAGATAATTATAAATTATTTTAAAAAATAAAAAAAATTAATTAAATTTCTTTTTCCAATGAAAACAAAACATAGGAAATAACCTAATTGCCTATGCTTTTAATTTATGTAGGTAATTAAGCTTATTGCCGATGATAAAGAAGCATCAAAAAATATTTTATAGAAAATAAAAAATTTAATAAAAAATAAAACTATTTAGCGACGTAAACTTAGTGTCGGTAATGGGCATAATTACCTATATGAAACTCTAACATAGAAAATTTAGATTATTTTTGATGGATACTTTGCATTAAAAATATTTTTTTATTAATTTTTTTTAATTTTAGTAAAATATTTCTCGACTCTAATGTACTACAAGTAAATATCTTATTTACAAAAAATAAAAAAATTAATTAAAAAAAAAACTTTTGCCAATACAAAAAAGGCATAGGCAATAACTAATTACCCATGCTTCTTAGTTATATAGGTAATTAAGCTTATTATCGATGATAATGAAGCATCAAAAAATATTTTATAAAAAATAAAAAAAATTAATAAAAATAAAATTTTTTGGTGACATAAAGTTAACATTGGTAAATATTTATAATTCCCTACATAAAACACTAAAAGTAGAAAATTTGTGCTATTTTCAATGGATAATTTACATTAAAAAATATTTTTTTTTATTTTTTTTAATTTTTGTAAAATATTTTTTGACTCTAATATAGCACAGGTAAATATCTTAGTTAAGAAAAATTTAAAAAATTAAATAAAAAATGTTTTTTGATGTAAATTATCCATTGGTAATAAGATTTATTTCCTATGTTTTATCATTACATAGCTAATTAGGATAATTTCATACACAAAATTAGCATTGATAAAATTTTATTATTTTTTTTAATTTTGATAAAATATTCTTCGATGCTATTTTGTCATAGGTATCAATTTTTTTAACATTAATTTTTTTTTATCAATAATTAATTAATTTTTGATGTAAGTTTTGCATCAGTAAATGTCTGGAGATATTTACCAAACCAACCCCTCCATGCGTTTTTGTCTCCCACCCCTACCCTCTTATTTTTTTCGGCCCAAACCTACTCCCACCTTGGTCATTTCGATCCCTCATTCTCTTTCAATCCCTCACTCTTACTATCGATCGTCCTCGCCTCCGCCTCCACCTCCACCATCGCTGCCACCCCAAAAAGATAAATCATTTTTTTTGGATCCTCGGGGATGGGAGGAGTAAGGGGGTTGGTTGCTCAAGTAGGAAGGAAGGAGAGGGAAAGGGGGTGTTTGGTTGGGTGGGGTGGAGGGGCACCGCAGGATGGGGGTGGGGGGTGCGATCGAAGCGAGCCCTAATTCAAGCAATTTGGAGAAGAAGGGGTGCCACAGGGGTGTTAGATGAGTATCCTAGAAGCTAAATTGCCTGACACTTGTAATACACTTCTAAGAATAATTTTATAATTTTAACTTAAAATTAATAAAAAAATATTTTTAATTCTATCACATTATGTATATAGTTTCTGTGATACAACTTTTGAGTTAATGATAATGATAATTTATATTTTCAAGAGTTAAAAATTTAAGATATGAATTTTCATAATTAACTCATAAACTGCTTTCGACCGTAGGATCATCATGACGATGATGATCTATCCGGAAGGTTGGTGTATGATCGCTTCTTTAGGATAGATGAGTCTTGAGTCGATGGTGTGGAGACACTGGAGCAAAAGTATAGATACTCATTAGAGAACGAGGGTATTGAACGTAACCACCTCGAGCAATCATAAGGGAGTCTACCTTTTCATCGATGACTGGCTCGATGCTGTAGTGATGTATCTGGTTCTTTGACTTAAGATGTATCGACAGTTCACCTTGAGGGTGTTATAGTTTGACTATACCATAACTTGATCTCCTAGCCATTCAAAATTCTAAGGTATATGTTGGTTATAATATGTTCATTATAGAAATCAGATCGCACCAATAGGAGATCTATCTACCTCGATAGATGAGAAGTAGTCCTATGATGATCATAAGATCGAGTCCATAAGTCCATGGCCATGGTAGAGTGAAATAATGAAAAAGAATTTTCTATTAAGGCTTTCACATTGAACTCGAATTGAATGATTTATTAAAATAATGAATGTTGGGTTTGACGAGTTCACCTTAACCCTAATCCTATAGAGGCTCAAGATAGAAGAATCCAATCATATAGGTAGCTACATCGAAAGGTTCGCATTCGGTTCTGATGGTTTGCCATCATATACTACTAGGTGTCACTAGTAGATTTTAGGAGCAATTAGAATGATTTTGATGATCGATCATTCTAATTGTATGAATTGAAAAAGTTCTGATTCATTAAAAGATGTTTCGATGATGTCGATGATAGAGATCATGATATATCTCATTACCATACGAAACTGAATCTAACTAGATTATATAAATAAGAATTTACATCTGGATGTGATCAATTAGGCTAATTCAATTTGATTGATTTGGATTAGATCCAATTAGGTTCAAAAAAATCATGCTAGCACATGATTGAGCCTAACATTCTTCTTCAATGATCTTTTTGATTCATCTTGGAAGAGTTTGACTCACCCAAAAATCCTATCCTAGTCTGACTGAAACTTATCCTGGTTAGAAAAGAATTATCTTAATTCATTAGATGAATATAAAACAATACCTGCCAATTCTTATCACCTATCATTTTCTATTTTGGATAAGGGTCAAAGATTGACCCTGATGTAAGAAAGAAGGGACAAGAGGCATGTGCCTCCTAGAGAATTTCTAGGGGCACGTGCCCTCATATATTTTCATAAGAGAGAAAGAGGGGTCCTCCTAGGCGTGCGCCCCATATGGATGAGTTTTGATCAGTTCAAAGAGTTTGATGGAGATCAAATTCTAGAAGAGAAAGAGTCTCTTGCACCACCTTCTCCCTATCTATTTTGTACAGCAACTCTTGGGGATTTTTTTGGATAACAAACCTAATAGGATCAAGTATATTTGGCATGGGATATCAAGTTTAAAAGTCTGATTAATCAAGCAATTAGATTGCTTGATCAATTAGGACTCAAGGTTGGCATAGGATTTATTTAAAGGACCCTACGTCCTAGGGTTTTCAATCTTTGGATCCCCATGCCCATATGCTACCGCCATAATCCTCCTCCATACCCCCTCTAAAGCTCCTCCCTCTCTTCTCCATGTCCACACTAGGTTTGGTAGAGTTTTAGCCATAAAAAGTTGAAGAAAGCTGAAGAAAGACCAAGACAAGATGATCTAGATCAAGAGACAGGGTGCTACCTTTGAAGTTCATTTAAAGGCTTCACAAATCAGATTTAGATCTAATTTTTGAAGATTAGATTTAGAAGGAGAGCATGTTCAGATCCAATTTAAGTGAACTCTAGTAGAGGTCAGGCACTTGCATGGCTAGATCCAAAACCCCGGATAGTGCCTGATCATCATCAGGATAATTGTCTAACCTGAGTAGGTAACATCTGGTGTTCTTATTTTAATTTTAATTTTAATTTTAATATCAAATCATTAGAATTAAATCTAAGAACTCTCAGATCTAATTAGTATTTGCTAAATTTTTTTTAAAATTTTCATACAAATTAGATTAGATCAGACCGATCTTATGGCAGAAAAACAAGTTTTTTCTTCATACAAACAAGTTGGCAGTTTTTTAGATCTATCGTAGATCTAATTTTTATTTATTTTATAATCTGATATTAATAATTTTAGATGTTACATCAAATATGATCAAATCTAAAATCAAAAAATTAAAAATTTTATTATTATAGATCAAAGATATATGAGATGCATGACTAGACTAGTTGTAGAATTATTCTATGTGTAGTCTAGTATAACTTTTCTTTTGATATAATAAAATTAAATTTTTTAGATTATTTTATTTCTAATTTTTTATGTTATAAGAGTTATAATTAGTTTTAAAAATAAAAAATTAAAATTTAAAAATTTTCATATGAGGTATGATGGATGCATGTCTAAACTAGTTTGTAGAATTATTCTATGATTGTCTAGAATAAAATTTTATATGATTAAATTATTTAAAATTTTATTTTTTAGATGATATATGAGATTTATCAGATCTAAAAATATGCATATTTAGTTTAATATTTGATACATGAGATGTATACAGAATATGCATAATTAGATTTATAATTTTATATATGATATATATTGTAGATCTTATTATTTTGTAGTATAGTTATTATTTCTGATTAGAGCATTCTCCTTGGCCATCCGATCATAAGAGTAAGAAGAATTTAAAAGTCCTCTCTTTCCATTCGATGGAGTGCTCTTATGGCGTGTAGGAGTGCTGCGTGTTTATCTCTAATTAGAAATTCAAAAACTTAATTTTTATAAAATTCTAGATCCTAAAACTCTAGAATTTTATTTACATATTTTATTTATAAATCTAAACTTAATTAAGAATTAAGATTATGAAATCAATTAAGTCTAAAAATTATAAATTTTTAGATCTAAAATATCTTCATTAAATTGGGTTCGGGTATGGGTAGCTCAATTAGATCTAGCGATTGATCAAACCGAATCAAGAGTTGGTTAGGTAGGATCAAGAGTACTTAGAATTGATCAGTCCAATAAGATAAAGTTTGGATCAAGATCGACTTACAGTCACATATGGTTAATCAAGTCAAGACCTAATTTAGCTCCGTAGTTCGAGCCTGGATTGTAGGCTAACTCAATCAGTTCTGGTTAGACAAGTCAATGTGTAAGGTAAATATGACAAATACGATCAGTGATTTTTAATTAGAAGCTACTCGATCTGAATGCATTTTTATCGAGTTAATGGCATATTCCTTCCACTAATCTCACTTACCTAACCAATTGGGTTGACCCAGTTTTGATTTAAGGTGGCTAACGATTCGAGCTAACTCATGCTACTAGATTAGTCATAATTGTTATGACTAAGTCAAATCAAGTTTAAGAGATCTAAATTAAATTTTTCTAAGAAAATATTAAGTCATAGGTCTTCCACCATTATAGATGTGTGGATCTTTTTTGGGGTTAATTATTCTCGACTGATCACAGTAGTTCAGTTGCACCAAAAAGATGCAACCATATCTATTAGGCATAGGATGCTATAGGTTGGAGGATGAGTTGGACTCAATATTCTGGATATGGTGAGGGATCCAATCAGGAATTCAATTCGTGTAAATAGTGAGTCTGACTTAACTAAGGAGTGAAGCAATATTTCAGACATGGTGAGCTTCATGAATTAGAGACTAGGTCTGGGTGCACCATGATTAAAAAATTATTGGACAAGAGTTATCCACTCATCGATTGACCCATCATCAATAACTATTAGATGAGGTGGTGAGTCAATTGATGGGACCACACTATCTATTAGAAATCTATGATCGTGAAGATTTTTGCATCTCTACCTAGAAAGTGTAAGAATCTAAAAAAAATAATGGGAGCCTAATTTATTTAAAATAAAATTTCTGAATAAATTGATCAAGTCTAATTATAAAAATCTAACTAAAAACTTTGACTCTCTATAGAAAAATATCTATGTCTAATCTCCTAGCCAAAATTCTAGATACCCACAGACTAACTGGACCCAATTTTAAGGACTGGCTTAGGAACTATAAAATTATTTTAGATTTCGAAAAGCTGTCTTATGTATTGAACCAGGATCCATCCACTTGACTAGCTCGTTCGATCGCTGATTAGAGAGCGTCTCTAAAGAAGTGAATGGATGATGATAATAAGGCAAGGTACTACATGCTTGGCGCTAAGTCTAATGAACTACAGCGCTAATATGAGAACATCATAACTATCCGATAGATGTTGGCTCATCTGCAAGAGTTGTTTGATGAGCAGAGTCATGCAGCTAGGTATCAAGTCTTCCGTAGACTTTTTAAAACTTAGATGCATAATGGGCAGTCCATCCAAGATCATTGCTTGATAATGATCAAGAATCTTGAGGAGCTTGAGAAGCTCGATGTTATTATGGATAGGAACTTGTAGATTGATGTGATCCTGCAATCCTTAATCGATGTATATGGTCAGTTCGTCATGAACTTTCATATGCATAAAATATAATGTACCTTGGCTGAACTGATGAACATGCTGGTTACTGCTGAACTTTTCATAAAAGATTTTAAAGGCTCAGTTCTTGCTATGAAGTAGACTTCTTCCAAAAGAAAGTCTTTTGGAAAGAAGAAGTTCGTGAAGAAGTAGAAGATGGATGGTGGAAAAAAAAGAAAAGAAAGAGCCGAAGAAGAAGATCGCTGATAAGAAAAAGTATTTTTATTGCAACACAGATGGCCACTGAAAGCAAAATTGACCTTTATACCTGGCTAGCCTGAAGAATAATAAGGCAGGTCCTTCTAGATGTATGCTCGTAATAGAATCTAACTTATGATTTTTTTTACATTCAGTTGGATGCTTGACTCTAGTTCTAGTGCTTACTTGTGCACTTCTATACAAAATCTTAAGAAGAGCAGGAGGCTGAGGGATAGTGAGATGATCCTGTGCATCAAAAATGAAGTAAGAGTTGCTGCTATGGTCATAGAAATCTATCCTCTTCGACTACCATCTAGCTCAGATTTAGTTCTTAGAGATTGCTATTATGTGCCTGCAGCAAGCAGAAATTTAATTTCTATTTCTTGTTTAGCACAGAAAGGCTATGTAATTAGTTTTCTTAAGGACTATTGTACTATTCTTTTTGAAAGAAATAAAATTATAAGTGATTTCTTAATTAATGGTCTCTATCAGTTGCATATTGATGTATCTATGTTAAATTTCAAGCAAAACATGAATGCCATAGGATCTAAGCGACCTAGGGATAATCGAAACGATAGGTATCTATGGTACTTTAAGCTAGATCATATAACAGAAGATAGGATCAATAAATTAGAGAAATTCAAACTTATGAGTTTGTTGTGGACGTCAATATGGTATCAGAGATAAGTTTTAGAGCCTGATGGTGCATGAAAGGGAAGGAAAAATTATACAAGATGAAATTAGAAATCTGCATAAGGATTCCACAGTATATCTCAAATCTACTTTGTTATTGCTATGATTTGGCCAACCGAGAGCAGCGAATTGAAGATGGAGGTTGAGAGAATTAACAAAAAAAAAATTTTGGGGTGGAAGGATTTGGTGCATGATTTGCTAATCGGTCTTGGTGGAAAGGTCGGGATGTATGATGGTTATGTGACAGGCAGGAAGCGCTGGAGTGCTGCAGTAGCGCTTTCCTAGAGATGCAGGGCTAAGAGGCTCAGTGATGCAGTAGTCGAGGGAGGTATCTCAGTAGAGAGCATCAGGATTCTCCAGAAAGATGGGCAGTGTAGGGCTATTGAAGAGAGATTTTTCAAGAGATAATGGTCGAAGGAAGGCTGAAGAAGCAACTATACGTCCTTCAATGTCTGAAAGGTGGGAAAGTAGTCAAAGATGTATTCAGTGGTTCGATCATAGCATGAATTTATGAAGTCTTAGGAGTGATGGAGATGGATGATCCATGGAGGTCCAGCAGGTTAGGCCTGGGCAGCTGTAGAGTGATACAGAGATGAGTCAGAAAGTGCTAGAGTACTACAGGAGTGCTTTCCTGGAGGCATGAGGTTGAGAGAGGCTCGATGGTGCAGCAGTCGAGGAGTGTATCTCAGTAGAGAGTGTCAGTGATATCTTAGGAAGATTAGGTGTAGGTCTTAGGGAGAGCCAGGGGGTCTCAGGGAGTGCCAGGAGATCTCTAGCAGTCGAAAGTATCATGGATCAGATTTTTTCTATAGGAGCACAAGGAAGAGTCATGGTTCAGGTAAAAGATGGTTCTCCGGATGCAACTAAAGCGATGGCTGGTGTAGGGGCAGAAGAGAAGGACTAGGATGAAATTTTCTAGGGTTCAGTCGCTGGTTTCAAAAGAGTTGGATAAGCTCTTGGGTTTTGAAGGTATCTACGGATTATGGAGGTATCCGAGATGGCTTCGAAGGGGTCCATGGAGCATGGAGGATTCAAAGGGGCAGCGACGGTGTTCGAGGTGCAGTGGTAGACTCAACAGTGTAGCATTGAGTGATTGGCCTCGAGAGACCCGATGATAGAGTCGACTTCTACAGCATCAGATGGACTTCGGATATAGATGGAGCTCCATAATGGTGGCTTCACAAGTAGAGAGAAAATTTAGCATGAGTTCAAAGCATCAGTGATGCACAGTTCCAAGTGGAGCGACGTGTGCAAGTGGACAGGCATAGCTCTGAGGAAATCGTGTCAGGTGGTACAGCATATGCTGGTACAGAAATACTATAGATTCTTCAGAGAAGTCTAGAAAAAGTGATGCAGCTGCTAAGCAGAAGAGATCCTATAATTCTAGGATGATGCAGATGTGCAAGCATAGGTCTTCAGCGGTGGAGGCAGTCATCCCAAAGGCCTCAAGGATGCACAATAGTTGAAGAGGATTGGCAGAGGTAATGATTGCACAAGTGGCTGTCGAGTGCATAGGGACAGTGGGATCGTGCAGGAGGTCATTGCCGAGGGGTTTGCCAAGGCTTAAAGTACCAAGGTGAAGATTGTGAGGATTTATGGTGCTTCCAAGTCTTAGGAGGCCATGGGAGGAGTCAGGAGATTGGCTCCGAAAATTTTTGGGGCTTGGTTGGTACTTCGGAGATCTGAAACATAAGATGAAATAAGAAACCAAAGTCAGAGAATCAAGACTGTAGAAAGAAGATTTATTGTAGGTTAGCCGGCTTAGTCCAAAATTGGATCGACTAAGTCTCAGTGCACAGGCAAAATAGAGAGCTACATGTTCGAAACTGCTGGCATGGCACAGAATTGAGCTGGCTCAGTTTCAGATTGAGCTGACCCAGTGGAATTTAGCCGACTCAGTGCTGAGACTGAGATGGCTCAGTGCGCGAGCAGAGTTATGCGAGGATCTATTTTGAGCTAGGGTCTGGGTTGATCCTAGGGATCTTAAGACCTAATTTGAGAGGTCTTAAGGTGGCTAATTCATATATGGATCAGGTCTAGATCTAGAGAATGAGAGCATAGGAGACATGGATGTACATAGGCTCGGTGAGTGCTTTCATGTATTAGATTAGACGAAAAAATTTTTGGTCGGGCCTAATGGCTATGTATAAATACATAGGTTGTATTAGGATTTCATTAAGGCTGTGAATACTATGGAATATAGACCTTTTCTTCCTCAACTCTCTTCTTCTCTTCTCTCTAGAGTTGCCGCCCTAGGATTCTTGAAGAAGTCCTAGAGAAGGGGGTGTCTCCCTCAAACCCAAGGAGGGAGGCATCCCATCATAGATCCAAGTGGAGGATCGAAGGTTTGCTGCCCATAGAGAACGTCACAGATTCCTTCAGATCCGTGCTAAAGATCAGAAGCTTCCGCAACATGATATCGGTGCTTGTGATGTCAAGGATGATTGGTGTTCGAGTGATATCATAGATCTATAATTTGGTATCAGAGCTAGGTGATGCCTGAAACGTTGTGGACGTCAATACTAAATGATAGGTATCTATAGTACCTTAAGCTAGGTCATATAGCAGAAGATAGGATCACCAAATTAGAGAAATTCGGACTTATGAGTTCATTGACTTTCAAGTCATAATTTGATTTGTAAATCATGCCTTCAAGAAAAAATGACCAAGCTCCCTTTTGTAGGACATGGAGAAAGGGCCACGGACCTATGATGCATGCGAATCTATAGCTATGGCAAGTGCACCAGTCGATCAAGTAATAAAGTAAATGAGTAGAGTATCGTCCCTAGAGGATTCAAAAATAAGTACTAAAAAAGCTCTTCCCTATGCTTTATTTAGAAAATTGATTTATGAGAATAAAAAATTAAAATAAAATAAAATAAAATAAATAATTAAAAATTTTAAGAAAATAGAGAGAGTGTAATTATTAGGATTTTAAACTTAAAAGCAATGGGGTACTAAGGCAATCAATTCACCAACTCAGTTAATACAATATTCAAGTTATTAGATTAATTTAATTTCATGTGACGGTGGAGTCTCCTAATTTATTCACTATCCTTTGGTCCAGGCATAGCAAAACTATCAATATTTATTAATTATCCTTTGGTCCAGGTGTAATTTAAATAAATATTAATGCATTAAGTTTTATGAAACCCTCTAATTAAAATACGCTGCATCCAAAGCGCACTAAAATTTTTGCATGCATATGAATTCTAATTTGATTCATAATACAAGGTATATAATCAAGAAGCAATAACATAGATGTACTTGGTCCGTAACATCTATGTTCATCAGATCAATTAGAAGATGGCCAGTAATCTAAAAGCATTAAGATCAGATTTATATACTCCTCATGAATAAAATTTAAAATTAAAAATAAATCATACTGAATATTGCATCAAAAGAGTGGCTACACCTTAGCCTTAGTAAAAGAAAATTTAGTTCATGATAACAAGTTCAAAAATAGCAAATAAAATAAAAAGCATAAAAAAATTAGATTATTTAATTACTAAAATTATTTGTCCATTGCTCTTGGTATGAAAAATTTGATGAAGAAGAAGAGAAGCTCCTTAGTCGATGTTTTGATTGTCGGAAGAAGAAAAAAAAATTAAAAGTCCTTACTTTTCTCTCTCTCAAAAATTTCTATTCAAAACTCTCTCTACCTTTCTCTTCTCTTTCTGTCTCTCTCTGCCTCTCTCTTTTTTTTTTTTGGCAACAGCAAGTGGCCCTCCTTTTTATAGGCTAAGAGGTGGATTTTCAAAAGAAATTCTAACTAAATTGGGTTTAAAACTCTTAACATAAATCAAATTAAAACCCTAGATAATTTTGACCTTCAGATCAGCATCCAATGGATCAAAAATCGCTTAAAAATTCTTTAAAATATCTCAGATCAAGTAGAAATTCATGGCAGCCGTCAGATCAGTCTTTGGATTGAATTTGGGCCATCAGATCATGCACAGGAGAGCTTCAGATTCTTAGTTAAAAGTCGAGATGAATCTCAACCGTTGGATCTTGATCGGGAGCTGCATCTGCCGTTCGTCAACGCACGAGTTTTAGCCATTCGATCAAATCTCAGTAAAAGGCGCCCATCGAATTAGGTAAAATTCTCAAATTACCCTCTATAGACCATGCATGAGCTCAGTGTTGCATGGACCGCCGCTTTCTTCAGCCAATTGGAGCGCTCTTCTCCCTATGAAATCTCCAAAATGTCCTCCATAATAGTCCACCATGCACCGTAAAAAATGCTGATGTCAGCGCTACGTAAGCATGGCATTAGCAGGTTGGTCTGAGTGCGGTCGGGCCGATCAATCTGCTGAGCCAATTTTTCTGAACCGACTTGAACCGGACTGACTTTTTTTTTTATTTTCTTTGAAATTCAATTCTGGGCTCATTTAAAGTCCATTTTGCTTGAAATTTATTTCATCTGAATCAAAAAAATAAGATCTTCATATTGATGGCTTTTTTTCTATATAAAATTAATAAAAGTATTAATTTTTTAAAAAAATAGATTAATTTATTTTATAATTTAATATTTTTATTAGTATATTTTTACCACTTATTAATCTACTTGCCCTAATATATATAGATGTGTGTGACCCATTTGATGTGTCAGCCAGAGGTATGTCTACCTTATTATCTTTATCGATGATTTATTTCAGTACGGATGTGTACTTAATGTGATATAAGTCTGAAGCTTTTGAAAAGTTCAAGAAATTCAGACTTGAAGTAGAAAAATAAATAGAAAAATTCATTAAGATTTTTCGATCAGATCGAGAAGATGAATACCTTAGTCAAAAATTTCTAGACTATCTTAAGAAAAATAGCATAGTCTTTTAATCGACTCCACCTGAAATGCCATAACTCGACAAGATTTCAGAACGAAAAAATCAAACCCTATTAGATATGGTCCGATCCATGATGAGCTTCAAAGACCTTCCTAAATTTCTTTGGGGACATAGTCTAATGATAGCGATTTACTTACTGAATAGAATTTTCTCTAAAACTATTTCTACCATACTATATGAGATATGACATGGTAAGAAATCGATCTGAGTCATATCAAAATTTAGGATTGTCTGGCTCAACAAGCAGATAAATTAGAGTCTAGGTTCTTTAAGGCTTGATTTATTGGATATCCTAAAAATTGTTAAGATATTATTTCTATCTTTTAGAAGACCACAATGTAATTATGAGTTGACACATCATTTGTCTTGAAAAATAGTTTATTCAAAATGATGGCATCGAAAGATAGATTAGGCTTGAGGAGAAGGTCTCTAAAGAGTAACAAACTAAGGAACCTATGGAACCCAATCAGTTAGAGCCATTCCATACGCTACCTCCATTATCTCAAAAATTAACTAGGATTTTTTGTCCTTTTGAAAAGTATTTCGATACTATTTTAGAAGATGTTGAGAAAATATTTCTAATGAGAAATAGGATTCATGATGATGATCCCAAGATCTATGATAAGACGATATCAAATATCGACTTTAAGAAATGATTAGAGGCAATGAAGTCAAAAATTGACTCAATGCACTCAAATCAAGTTTGAATCTTGGTAGATCCACTTGAAGGTATAGTATCATTGGATGCAAATAGATCTATAAGAGAAAGATAGGTGTAGATGAAAATATGAAGATATTCAAGGCTAGGTTAGTAGCAAAAGGATATAGTCAGCACGAAGGCATTGACTATTAAGATATCTTTTTGCCAGTAGCCATGCTAAAATTCATCCGCATATTGTTTACTGTTGCAGCCTATTTTAATTATAAAATATGGTAGATGGACGTAAAAACAGCATTCCTAAATGGATATCTTATTGAAGATATCTATATAGAGCAACCGCTTGGTTTCACATCCAGTGATGGAGATCACAAAGTCTACAAGCCGCAGAGATCTATATATGGACTAAAGCAAGCATCTTGGAGCTAGAATGCTTATTTTAATAATTTGATCAAATCATTTGGTTTCATCAAAAATAAGAAAGAATCGTGTGTATTCAAAAAGATCATTGAAAGTGCTGTTGTCTTTCTCGTACTGTACGTGGATGACATCCTCCTAATTAAGAATGATATTCTCATGTTGACTATGATCAAAATATGGTTATCAAAGAAGTTCTCTGTAAAAGATCTAGAAAAAGCATCCTTTATATTAGGAATAAAAATTTATAGAGATGACCAAATAGGATGCTTGGTCTTTCACAGAAGATGTACATAGAGGAGATGCTAAAGAGATTTAGCATAGAAAACTCCAAAAAAGATTTAGTATCCTTCAGATATGGCATTCATCTCTCTAAAAAGATATATTCTAACACACCTGAGGAGATTGAACGCATGAGTAGGATCCCTTATGCTTCTACAATATGGAGCCTCATGTATGCCATGCTATGTACACGACCTCATATTGTCCATGCTATGAGTGTCACAAGAAGGTATCAATCAAATCTAAATGAAGAACACTGGACTTCTGTGAAATATATCCTTAAGTACTTGAAAAAGACTAAGGATATGTTTCTGATCTTTGGTAATAGAGAACTCCAGGATAAGGGATATATAGACTCAGACTTTATGTCCAACATAAATGATCGAAAGTCAATATTTGAAAATCTGTTCATATGTAATAGTGGTGCTGTGACCTGAAAAAATTTCAAGTAGACTATGATTACAGACTCCACCATGAAAGCTGAGTATATTGCTGCATCAGAAGCTACGAAAGAAGCATTCTAGTATAAAAAGTTTGCCATAGAGCTCAAAATGATGTCATCGGATGCCGTCCCTTTGTACTACGATAATAATGGCGTCATAGCCCTAGCTAAGGAGGCGAGGTCTCACCAGAAGTCGAAACATATCGAGCAGTGATATCATCTCATCTATGATTACCTCGAACAAGAATACATCAAGGTTAAAATAGTCGACACCGTAAACAATACGGCTGACCCACTAATGAAGTCATTGAGCCAATAGAAGATTAAAACCCATCTTGAGAAGATGAGACTTAGATTTATAGTCAATTGACTTTAGGTCAAGTGAGAGTTTGTTAGATGAGTGCTCTAGAAGCCAGATTGACTGATACTTATAATACACTTCTAAGAATAATTTTATAATTTTGACTTAAAATTAATAAAAGATTATTTTTTAATTTTATTACACTGTGTGCATAGTGTTTGTGATACATCCTTTAAGTTAATAGTAATGACAATTCATATTTTTAAGAGTTAAAAATTTAGGACATGAATTTTTATAATTAACTCATAAACTACTTTTGATTGTAGGATCATCACGAGAATGGTAATTGATCCGAAAGGTTGGTGTATGATCGCATTGAACGATCATCACGAGTAAATGAATCTTGAGTCTATGGTATGGAGATACCAGAGTGAGAGTATAGGTACTCGTTAGAGAACGAAGGAATTGAGCGTGACCACCTCGAGCAATCATAAGAAAATCTATCTTCTCGTCGATGACTGGCTCAATACTGTAGTGGTGCGTCTGGTTCTTTGATCTAAGATGCATCGATAATTCACCTTGAGGATGTTATAGTTTGACTATACCATAACTCGATCTTCTAACCATTCGAAATCCTAAGACGTATGTTGGCTATAGCATGTTCATTGTAGGAATTAGATCGCACCAATAGAAGATCTATCTACCTCGGTAGATGAGGAGTAGTCCTATGATGATCATAAGATTAAGTCCATAAGCCCATGACCATGATAGAGTAAAATAATAAAAAAAAAATTTATTAAGATTTTTACATCGAACTCGAATCAAATGATTTATTCATATGATGGATGTTGAGTTTGATGAGTTTACCTTAATCCTAATCCTATCGGAGCTCAAGATAGAAGAATCCAATCATACAGGCAGCTACACTGAGAAGTTCGTATTCGATTCTAATAGATTGCCATCATATACTGCTAGATGTCACTAGTGGATTTTAGAAGCAATTAAAATGATCTTGATGATCGATCATTCTAATTATATGAATCAAAAAAATTTTGTTCCATTGAAAGATGTTTCAATAATGTCGATGATAGAGATCGCGACATATCTCATTACCATACAGAAGTGAACCTAACTAGATCACACAAACAAAAATTTAGATCTAGACGTGATCAATTGGACTAACCTATTTTGATTGATTTAGATTAGATCCAATTAGGTTCAAAAAAATCATGCTAGCATATGGTTAAGCCTAACATTCTCCTTCAATCATCTTTTTGGTTCGTCTCGGATGAGTTTGACTCATCCGAAAATCCTATCCTAGTCTGACTGAAACTTATCCAGGTCAAAAAAGGATTGTCTTAATTCATCAAAAAAATATAAGACAACACCTGCTAATTCCTGTCACCTGCCATTTTTTGTTTTGGACAAAGGTCAAAAGTTGACCCTGATGTAAAAAAGAAGGGATAGGGGGCATGCGCCCCTTGGAGAATTTCTAGGGGCACGTGCCCTAGATGTTTTTATGAGAGAGAGATGGGCGCACATCTCCCAAGCGTGCACCCCATATGGATGGGTTTTGACCGGGTCAAATTCAAATTTGAACAGGTCAAAGAGTTTGATGGAGATCAAATTCTAGAAGAGAATGAGTCTCTTGCGCCACCTTCTCCCTATCTATTTTGTACAGCAACTCTTGGGGATTTTTTTCAGTGACAAACCTAATGGGATCAAGTGTATTTGGCATGGGATATCAGGTTTAAAAGTCTGATTAATCAAGCAATTAGATTGCTTGATCAATCAGGACTCTAGGTTGGCACAAGATCTATTTAAAGGACCCTATGCCCTAGGGTTTTCAATCTTTGGATCCCCACACCCATATACTACTGCCATAATCCTCCTCCATGCCCCCTCTGAAGCTCCTCCCTCTCTTCTCCACGTTCACACCAAATTTGGTGGAGTTTCAGCCATCAAAAGTTAAAGAAAACTGAAGAAAAGACCGAGAGAGGATGATCTAGATCAAGAGACAGAGTGCTACTTTTGAAGTTCGTTTGAAAGCTTCACAAATCAAATTTAGATCTGATTTTTGGAGATTAGATCCAGAAAGAGAGCACGTTCAGATCCAGTCTGAGTGGACTCTAGTGGAGGTCAGACACTTGTGTGATTAGATCTAGAATCTTGGGCAGCGGTTGATCATCATCAAGATAATTATCTACCTTAAACGGGTAATATTTGATGTTTCTATTTTTATTTTTATTTTAATTTTAATATCAGATCATTAAGATTATATCTAAAAACTCTTAGATCTAATTAGTATTTGTTAGAAACTTTTTAAAATTTTTGTACAGATCTGATCTGATCAGATCGATCCTATGGCGAAAAAATAAGTTTTTCCTTTAGGGGGTGGGGAGGAGGGATGCCGCATGCGAGGGGTGGGGCATTTTGTATTCCCATCAATGGCTACTAGGGCTTGGGGGAGAGGGGAGGGGGGCTAGTCACGTAGAGGCTAGGGATGAACCGCCGAGGCCCGGGGGGGTTGGGGACGGCCGTTGGGGTCGGGGGCAGACCACCAGGGCCGGGAGTGGGTAAGGGACGGCCAGGGGGCCAAGGGCAAAGCGATCGGGATTGGGGGGGTGGGGGGAGTTGTGGCATGTGGGGTAAGGAGGGGGGGGGAAGTATATATATATATATATATAATAAATTATTTTTTATAATAAAAATAATAATAAGTATTAAAAAATTGAATAATATTTAAAAATAAATTATTTTTTATAATAAAAATAATAATAAGTATTAAAAAATTGAATAATATTTAAAAATAAATTATTTTTTAAATAAAAATAATTAGATTTTAAAATAATAATAAAATATTATTTTAAAAAAATAATTTTGAATGAGGTGAGGGGGCACTGATAGGAGGGGCCAGTCCATGGGCTGAATGTGCTCGTGTGTCAGTTAATTTCAAAAATATTTTTTAAATAATATTTAAAAATAAATTATTTTTATAATAAAAATAATTAAATTTTTAAAATAATAATAAAATATTATTTTAAAAAATAATTTTGAATGGGGTGAGAGGACCACTGATGGTAGGGGTCGGCCCATGGGATGAATGTGTTCATATGCAAATCAATTTCAAAAATAATTTTGAATAATATTTAAAAATAAATTATTTTTTATCATAAAATAATTAAAATTTTAAAATAATGATAAAATATTATTTTAAAAAATAATTTTGAACGAGGTGAGAAGGGCACTGACAGAAGGGGCCAACCCATGGGCTGAATATGCTTATGTGTAAGTCAATTTTAAAAAAATAATCTTATCTATTTCTTTTTTCTTGCATATCTTTAATTAAATACGCTTATGTGTGCAATTTCACTCTATAAAGCACGATATAAAAATAATAAGATAATAGTTAGTATTATATTATTAAAATTATATAGATAGAATATTTTATAAAGATATTTCTAAAAATTAATAAGTTTATCAAAAATACTAAAAAATTAATTATTTTAGTTTTGAGATGTTGAGTATCTTGGACATTGTGTTATGAGCGAAAGCGTGGGAACAAAATAGTGTTTAATTTCTCTTTAGTTGTGGTTAGTTTATGGAATATAATTTATGTTATATATTATTAGTATTCTTGATTGATGATATTTATAATGTATGTTATTAATAAATATTATTTATTTTTAATTTTTAATTTTTTATTTAAGATTTATATTGGTAGTTTGTTATTAAAGCTACATTGATTTATAATATTTTATTTATAAAATTTATTGCATAAATTTTTTTGTGTTACTATTTAGTCCATGTTGAAGTTTATAATTTAATATAGAAAACATCCATATTTTAGAGAAAACTCTACCAAATGTAGAGTTATCCTTTTTTGATAAATTAGAATATTATTTCTAAATGTATGTTCAGAGATGGTAGCTAAATTGCATTAAACCATAGATTTTCATTCAAGAATCAATCTCGATCGGGATTAATTCTTGGATGCCCCATTTTTTGATATTTTAGAAAAGCTTTAATCTTATTATTATTATTAATTAATATTTTATTTTATTATATGGTATTCAATAGTTATCTCTCATCTGTTCTCCGGATATACATTGGATAGGGTGCAAAGGCACCATATTCACATTGTATACTTGGAGAATCATGAGAAAATACTATCAAAATGTTTACAATAATAGAATAAAATATCAACTAATAACAATAATAAGATTATTGCTCTTCTGAAAGGGATAGGGCCATACCTGTTACAAATGGATAGGATTATATATTTTTAAAATCTTATTAATAACACATACTTTAATGATAAATATTTCTCATGGATAGATAAAAATTATCGACAAGAGTTGGATAAATGCTCGTTTTATCATCTTACCTGAATACCAACAGAATATTAGAAATTTTGTAAGATTTGTACAAGAAAGAGTTGATGATCCCAATAGTCAAATATCCTTATCGGAGTGTCACAACAATTACTTCCAGCCTATAGATACAGCATTGGAGTACTTATTGAATTGGGGTATGGATTCAAAGTATATTATTTGGAATTTGCATGGGAAATGTAAACCTACTAATATAAGAGTCCAACATACGAATCAATAATTTGAACTAATTGGCATCAATTAGATGTTAGATGATTTATATGAAGAAATATATTTTGACAACTCTCCTAACAGTATGGATAATATAAATGATGAATATTTCAAAAAACTCATGAGAGATGTCAAGGAACCATTGTATCCAAAATGTAAGAAGTTCTCGATGCTTGAGTACTTGATAAAGCTTCTCCACGATAAAATCATGTTTGATTGGTGTCAAAAGTCATTTGACTTTATATTGAACTTAATCAATGAGCCATTATCAGATGGTGAAAATTTTATAAAATCATATTTAGAGGATAAAAAGTATATGCATGAACTTGGATTGGATTATACACTGATACATACATGCAAGAATGATTGTGCATTATTTTATAAAAAAATCAAGACTTGGATTGTTGCCCAAAATGTGGTGAGTCAAGGTATGCTGAAGATTCTAAAAAAGATAAGAAGCGGCCTCATAAAATTTTGAGATACTTTTCATTAATACCAAAATTTCAGAGACTTTATCAATCATCGAGGACCGCTGAGGTGATGAGATGGCATCATGAGATGAGAATTTTTGAGGATAACATTATTAGTCATCCAGCAAACTCTATAGTTTAGAAGAAATTTGATAAATAATATCCTTATTTTGCTAGTGACCCACGTAATATTCATCTTGGCCTAACATCTGATGATTTTAATCCACGTAAATTTCACAAGTTCTCTCATCAAATTTTGCATGTTCTTTCTACTCGTGCAGATTTTGCTAGATACCTGTTCTTCTTATTTGAAGTGATTGTTCGAAGGACAGGCAAGCTGGACTTCTCACACTCAACAATCCTTCTCTGTTAATTAGCCATGGTAAGAAGGAAAAGTGCCAGTTTCATGTGGTGAAGCACTGATAGTGTTTACGTTCCGTCCTTGTATCACGTCACTAGCATACCATTTTGGTTGCTCTAATAGAGAAATTTTCAATTCCAAAACATGTGTCGATATTTGCTGGAATGCTACAGAAATTTTCATGTTGTTGCACGAATGGAGAGCAACGGGAGGCCAAATATTTGCTGGTGTTGTAAGAGAATGCTACAGAAATAATTTCTAAATCTATTGCCTTCTTTCACATCAAAAAGAAAAAGTCATCGTCTTCTTTCTTATTGCCTACATCATCTTCCTGTTCCTCTTTCGGTGCACTTGCTGGAAGGTTGAAGGTACAGCCAAACAGGTGTTCCTTTTTCTTGTATTATTAGTTCGAATCAATCCAATATGAATCCCACTTATTTGGATTATGCTTGGCTTCAAAAACATGACTTCCTTCGAAAGTGACATGGATTATGAAATCTTCAACTTGAATCCCAACAAACTCAAACGAATCCCAAAAAATAGTACAATACAAACATCATATTCCTACCTATAGTAAGTAATTAGTTCATAATTAGATGTTGTTAATAATTAGTACAATACAAACATCATTTTCTTAATATAGTTAGTTAATAATTCATGTTGTTAATTATAACTGCATATGATTTTCAAACAATTTTTTTTGTAAAATATATCTTGACAATATTTACACATTGAATACCATTACCTCATTTCATTATATATTTATAATATAATTAGATAATCAATTTAAATATATAATGGGTCGTGGTAGGATTTTTGCTAATCTAATTTGACTCAAAAACCTGATGAATTAATAAATTTTGTATCATACTCGACCCAGATAAATCAGAATGGAATTGGATCAGATTTGATTCAGTTTTTTTACTTGATTTAAATATGGATCGGATATGGATTGTACTTATCTTTGATCAAACATCATCTGCTCGCAGCCTTACTAATATTACCTTTTACAAGAAGCCTCAAGTTGGAATCTCAGTGCATGGTGACATTCTCATCACCATTATGCTTCCTTTTATAATATTTTTTTCTGTTTCTTTTGGGTGACTTGAGTCCATTTGCTCGTATAAAAAGGCAACCTCTAAGTGATGAGATATTGAAAAAGTTATGCCTCCTACTAATAAACCCAAAAAATTTTGTTATCCTAATCATGAACAATGCTTACAGTATATGGCTGATTTTGCTAATGCCATATAATATTACATCATAAAAATATATAAAAGAATCATTTATATTTTTATCATTGCATATTTCTAGATCTATAGCTCCCAGTAATGATATAGATGTTTATCTGCGATCCTTAATCGATGAATTAAGAGAATTTTGAAAGATTGGTATGGTAACATACAATTCAGTTGGTAAAAAAAATTTTGATTACATGCAATAATAATATGGATAATTAATAATTTTTGGACATATAACAACCTATTTGGATAGAGCACTAAAGGATATTTGGCATATTCAATTTGTAGTGGTGATAACTGCTCCACTAGACTGAAGCATGGAACGAAAATTGCCTATATGGGTCCATTACAAGAAAATAGAGTTTTAGCGATCGAAAAAATGATTGCTAAAAACCAAAAATTGATTACTAATAATTTAGCGATCAATTCTACGATCAAAAATTTTTTATCACAAAAAGGCTGGTTGGAAATATTTTTTGATTGAATTTTTCAATCATAAAATCTAGCGATCGATTTACCGATTGAAAAAAATTATAAAAATTATTAAAATTTTAAAAAATTTAAAAACTTGTGACTAATTTTCCAATCAAAAAATTGATTGCTAATTTTTAAAAAAATATAAAAAATAATTAATTTAATTTTTAAAAATTAAAAATTTATAAAAAAAATTGATTTCTAATTTCTAAAAAAAAATTTAATAAAAAAATTTATCAATTTTTTAAATTTTCAAATTAATCAAAAATTTAATCATAAATTTTTTATAAAATATTTTTTAAAAAAAAATCGATCATAAAATTGATCGCTAAATTAATTAAAAAATGTTAAACTAAAAATTCAAATAAGAGTCGATCAAAAATTCAGTTGCAAATTTTTTAAATTTTTTTTAAAAAAAATTAATTTCTAAATTAATGAAAAAAATATTAAACTAAAAATTTAAATAACAATCGATTAAAAATTCTATCATAAATTTTTTAAAAATATTTTTAAAAAAAAATCAATCACAAAATTGATCATTATTTTTTTGAATCTTTTTATTAACACAATCAATCGCAAAATGATTTGCTAATTTTATTAAATATTTTTTATTGATAAAATCAATCATAAAATTAATCACTAATTATTTTAAAATTTTTAAAATTAAAAATTGATTGCTTTTTATTTTTTATAATATTTAAATTTTTAAAATTAGTTGTAAAATCGATCTCTAATTTTTATTTTATATTTTAAATTTATATTATTTTTATTCTTTATATATATTTTTTTTTTATAAAATAATAAATGATTAATATTTTTAAATAATTTTTTAATATTTTATTTATTTTTTCCATCCTCCTCCCATGCACCTATAGTGTCGCCTCCATCGCCACCCTCATCCGCCAACGCTGCCCTCTGATCCCCCGTACCCCACCCCCTATGCTGCCCCTTGGCCACCCACACCGTCCGCCGGCCATTGGCCGCCTGCGCTGTCCCATGGCCACCTGCAATGCCGATCGACCATCGACCGCCTTCACTGCCCCCTAGCCACTCGCACCGCCCACCCTGCCCTTCGACCACCCGCACTGCTCGCGCTATCTCTTGGCCACCCGCACCGCCCCAACCACCCACCCTGCCCCCTGGCCACTGCACCGCCCCCCGACCACCCGCCCTGCCCCCTAGCCACCAGCGCTACCTCCTGGCCATCCGCATCGCCACCCGATCGCCCACCCTGCCCTCGACCACCCGCACCACCCCCTGGCCGTTACTCCACGCCTCCGGCACTGCCCCCCAGCCACTGCTTCGTGCTTCCAGTACCGCAACCTCTCCCTCAGGCCGCTGCTCTGTGCCTCCTGCACCGCATCCTAGTCCCCCGATTGCCCGCGCTGCCCCTGTTCCCCCGATGGTGGAGATCGACGATAGGTGGCGGCAAGGAGAAGGAGAAGGGGGGCCGTCACGGGCAGACCGGCGAGGCAAGGCTGAAGGGGAGGGGGGCCATCATGGGCGGACCGGCAAGAGGAGGCTGAAGGGGGGGGCATCGCGACGGGCCAGCGAAGAGATGCCATCGCAGGCGGTCACTGATGAGGGGAAGGAGGGCCATCATGGCGGGCCGACGAGGGGAGGTCATCGCGGGCAGTAACCAGGGAGAGGAGGGGAGGCGTCACGATGGGCCGGGAAGGGGAGGGCGTCGCGGGTGGTCACCCAGGAGGGGAGGGGGGCCCATTATGGTGACAAGTTGTGAGAGGAGACCAAGCAGGCGATCGTCGGGAAGGGGAATGCAGGCCGGGGAGGAGAAGATGGGGGTCAGGGGCGATTGGGATGGGGCTTGGGTTGGGGCGGCTTATAAAGTTTTTTTTCTTTTCTTATTTAAAAAAAACAACCACGATCACCCAAAAAAATGCCAACTAAAATTTTTTAAAATTTAAATTTATGATCAATTTTTTGGTTGCAAAAAATTAAAAAAATTTATGATAAAAAAATCAATCAAAAAATATCAAAATTAATTTTTTTTAATTTAAACTAATTTAAAAATTTAGCAATCAATTTTTTGATCATAAAATTAATTTTTTTTCAATCAATTTTTTGGTCATAAATTTTTTGACCAAAAATTGATCAAAAATATCAAAATTAATTTTTTTAATTTAAAATAATTTAAAAAATTAGCGATCAATTTTTTAATCATAAAATTATTTTTTTGATCAATTTTTTTTGTCAAAAAACTTATGACCAAAAAATCAATAAAAAAATATCATAATTAATTTTTTTATTTCAAATAATTTAAAATTTTAGCGATCAATTTTTTGATTGCAAAATTAATTTTTTTCAATCAATTTTTCAATCATAAATGTATTTTATAACTAAATATAATTTTTTTCTATTTTTCTCTAAATATAGTATAATTTTAGAATTAAAAATTCATCTTCACCATTTATTATCTAAATAATTATCATTAGAGTATCATCACAAAAGATCGGCTCAATCCGATAGCCCTAGCTATGTCGATCTATAAAATTTAATTTTGATGGTTAAGAACGATCGTATGATAATCTAATAGATAGAGATCATCGATAGGTTCAAAAATTTACAACGATAATCTTAGTGATATTTATAATACACTATCAAAATTTTACTTCAATCAAATATCATTATCAGAGTTAATTTAGCACGAGATGATTTGAACCATTAAATAAAAAATGAGTGATCAAAAGGCCAAATGGCATTTGATTATAAGGCAATATTTTAGATAAATGATCTTTGCAACTACTTTCATCATTTGTATGGTAGTGATTATAAAATTCAAATCGTGCATATCTAAATGATCTAAAATAATATGTTTCTTGATACTCATTCTTAAAGTTCTTAGATAATAATACTTATGCTTTTGTAAAATCTGCTTAACATCGATGGTTTATATATGCGTGGTTTAAATTTTATGATCACCACCGTACAAATGATTAAAGTAGTAGTAAAGATCGTTTATCTAAAAAATTATTTTACAATCAAATATCGTTTGACCTTTTGAATATTTATTTTTTATTTAATGGTATAAATCATTCCATGCTAAATTGATCATGATAATGATATTCGATTGAAGTAAAATTTTGATAGTATGCTATAAATTATATCATCAAGATTATCATTGTAAGTTTTTGAATCCATCGATAGTCTCTATCTATCAAATCATCATACGATCATTCATGATTATCAAAATCAAATTTTATTAACTGATATAGCTAGAGCTATCGGATCGAGCTGATCTTTTGTGATGATATTCTAACGATAACTATTTAAATAATAAATGGTGAAGATGAGCTTTAAATTCTAAAATTATATCATATTCAGAAAAAAAATATATATTTGATTATAAAATATATTTATGATCAAAAAATTGATCAAAAAAATTAATTTTATGATCAAAAAATTGATTGCTAAAATTTTAAATTATTTTAAATAAAAAAATTAATTTTAAAATTTTTCAATTAATTTTTAGGTTAAAAAATTTTTAAATTATTTTAAATAAAAAATAATAATTTTGGCATTTTTTGATCGATTTTTTGATCGAAAAATTTTTGATCAATTTTTTGATAAAAAAAATTAATTTTATGATAAAAATATCAATTAAAAAAATTTATGAATTATTTTAAATTAAAAAAATAATTTTGATATTTTTTCATTAATTTTTTGGTCAAAAATTTTTTGATTGATTTTTTGATCAAAAAAAATTAATTTTACAACCAAAAAATTGATCAAAAATTTTTTAAATTATTTTTAATTTAAAAAAATTAACATTTTTTAATTGATTTTTTAATCAAAAATTTTTTGATCAATTAAATTAAAAAATTAATATTTTATAAATTTACTTTTATATTTAAATTTTTATTTTCAAAATTGATAAAAAAATTAGAATTGTTCAATTGATTTTGCAATCGATATTTTTTAGTCTTTATATTAATTTTTTTAATAATCGATTATAAAATCGATCATAAAAATTTTAGTTATAAAATTAATTACAAAATTGATCATAAATTTTAACCATAAAATTTGATCATAAAATCACTATTTTTTTATAGTGGTCATCACAGGTTTTTACCATCTAATTATTTTTGGAGAACCCATCAAAATCAATGCTTCAATAGAAAGTCAGAGATACGTGGGCCATCTTGTGTGATGAGTGGAGATGATATATTGGCACAACTAGAGGCCTTTGGTAGTGTTAAATTCGATAAAATTTCTGAGAGTCGCAAGTGAAAGTATAATGAATCAGAGTTGAACTGAATGAAGCAAAGCATATTTTTTAAATTATCTTATTGACAACATCTCTTACATTATCATAACTTAGATATCATGCATATTAAGAAGAATATTTGTGATCATGTTATTGGGATACTTCTTAACATTAAAAAAAAATAAAGGATAATGCAAATTTTTGGTTAGATCTAGAAAGAATGGGAATACGATATGAGTTGCACTTGGTGTCCTATGATGGTAGGAAATTCTTAATGCCAACTGAAAGTTATACATTGCATGGAGATGAGAAAAGAAGTTTCTATGAGTGGTTAAAAATCATAAAATTTTTTGATGATTTTGCCTACAATATTTCAAGCCATATGAACTTGAAAGACGGCAGTATCTTGGGTATGAAGAGTCACAACTCTCATGTTATGTTGCAGCATCTTATATCCATTATGATGCATAGTTTCTCCATCTTAGAGGTACATAATACACCTATTGAATTGAATATTTTCTTTCAAAAATTATGTTATTGGAAACTCCAAGTTGATATACTTGAGAAGCTTCAATCAGACATTGCCCTACTATTGTGTAAGCTCAAAAAAAAAATTTGCCATTATTTTTTGATATTATGGTACACTTGGTGATTCACCTTCTAAAAGAGGCTTTGCTTGCTAGGCCAGTTCAGTACTGATAGATATATCCTATGAAATGATAATAATATTATACAAAAGTTAATTTCTTTATTTAATTTATAATCATAATAAAAAAAATAATTATATATATTTTATATTTATTTTTATCATTTTATATGTGCAGATTTTCATATAAGTTGAAATAATATGTGCAAAATAAGGCACATCCAGAAGGATCAATTATGGAAGCATATATTTCTATAGAGTATCTTATATTTTATTAGATGTACCTCAATGATGTAAAAATATAATTCAATCATGAAGAACGCAATATAGATAGAAAGTGTGCTAACATTGAATCTACATTATCTATTTTTAAGATTAATATTCATCATATTAGTAGAAAAAAGTACAAATATATGAATATAGAAGAGCGTGAGCTAGTGCATTTCTATGCACTAAATAATTACGAAGAAATCTATCATGTTATGAAGTATGTTTACATAATCAACATTATATAATTTTCATGAGATAAAATAAATAATAAGCATGTATTTATTGTAGAGAGCATAGAGACATACTATTGCAATAAAATAATAGAGATATTGAGGAACAATATCGAAGAAAGTTCGCAGCTTGATTCAGGCAACGTGTAAGCACTATAGCAGTTTCATTCAACTTTTTATTACATATAATGTATACAGAGATGGTTTATCATAACTTATATATATGTTGTTGTAGATGATGTTAATGTATCATAATAAAGAAGATAGAGCAAACGATGAATTATATGATTTAGCAAGCCACCTCATTCTAGAGCTTCATGTTATAGCTCATGTATTATTGGTGGCATGAGATTTTGTACAAGAAAGCTTAATATACAGCGATGGACTCAAAATAATAGAATTTTAACATTGAAAATCGATGGAGATAATGAGATTGAATATTATAGTATCCTAATGGACATTATACAGTTAAGATATGGGTCAAAATAATTTATTTACCTGTTTAAATACCAATGGTGGGATATTAGTAATAATAGGATGGGTATTTATAAAGATGCATGCTTTATAGTGAACTTTGCAAGAACATGGTATCAATTCGATCCTTTCATACTTGCTAGTCAAGCAAAGTATGTATTATACCTAAAAGATATAAGATATAAGGGTGAATGACATATTGTACAAAGGATTGCACCAACAGGTGTTTATGACATACATGTTCGTTTCGAGATAGAAATAGATGAAGATTTTTTTCAGGAGAAACAAAATACAGATCACTTAGGATAGTGCAATGCCGATATTGAAAGCACATCTCCTCTGATTAGGATTGATGTGCAATCCGATAATATTGATATTAGTGAATTAAATTTGAATGGATTGGAGGATTATGATGACAATGATGATAACTTCATAAATGATGATATGAAAGATTATACATGGATGGATTATATGATGAAGATGTCGATAATCCTCGTGATGAAGATATAGACATTGAATAATAATATATAATTTTTAAAAAAACTCATATATCTTATATTTCATATATTATTTAGTATTGATGTAATTTTTATTAATATTATATTATCTCTAATATGTTATTTGATACAAACATGCCACCAAGAGGATGATCCCAGAGGGAAGGCCCATGTAGAGATGTCGGTGCATCTCCATCTCAGTAGTAATCACCTGATCAGGCAATCATATTATCTACTATCATGATAGGTTGATTTTACATATTATAATTTTTTATATTTAATTTACTTTATTTTTTTATAATTTATAAATAATTGATTTTAAGTTATGGCATTAGGAGGATGATCTTTTGGGAGGGACCGACATGGAGATATTGGTACCTCTTCATCTCAGCAGCATACTAGCGAGACAGGCATATCATCTCTTATCATGATAGATTAATTTTATATATTATAATTTTTTATATTATATTTATTTTAAATTTTTATCATGTATAAATAACTATTTTGAAGCTTTTATTTTGCTACAGCTACTGATACTGTGATAAGGCGGACTCGTGGAGCCATCAGAAATAAAAAATTGGAGTAGAGGACGACATATCTTGGGGAAAGGATGAGGATTGTCATTCCATGGGAATATATCGTACCACTTGAGCGCCATATCAAGGATCCACACATGTGCGAGATTAGTATTATTATCCAATCGTATGCTCTCCTAACACTATTCGATTGGCACAAAGTTATGAGGCCACAGCAACAGATCCTGCTCAACCATTTGCAGGTAATTAAATATAAATTATATTATATTTTTAAATATAATTTTATTTATTTATTTATATTTATTTGATAATTATTTAACTTTTATTTTATAAAATCTCATATATTATATATCATTTTTGCAGCACAACTTTGATATCAAGGAGATTGATACCCATTGCATGCGGGAGGCTATCCTTAGGTATATAGGAAGGTTGCTTAGAGGGTTCAGATATGAGCTTTATAGTCACTAGAAGAAGATCTTCTATGCACGTGGGACGGCGGCGGCACGTGAGATATCGCATAAGAGTGTATCACATCTTGATTGGGATCTCCTCTGCATCAGATATGAGGATCCTACATACTGGGTATAACTATTATATATAATAAAAATATTAATTATTAAATTAATATGGTGCTGTAATATATTTACTAATACCTTGATTATATTTACTTATCAGGCCTTTTGCAAAAAGATCTTACAGAGCTGATCGAGGCTCACGATGATGCATTATGGTAGATCGAAATCATTTGCACAGTATCAGTATGAGTTGGTAAGTACACATACATATATCTTTAATGATTTGTTAGAATATGTCTATGTCTATATACCTACATTCATCAATTTTAGAGGAACATCGAGATAAGATAGCTATTCAGGCATATTAATATCTACCAAAAGACCCATCGTCAGGCAATGGGGGAGTGGCTTCCTGAGACTAGAGAGAGACATGTGAGTATTAATTGATTAAGTTCTATTTATATTTTATTATGAAGTTTAGATTTTTGATTATATTTATTTTTTTCTTTAATTAGAAGCGGATGATGGAGATATAATCCCAACCCCCCATTAAGGACTCTATCCCACCTGCAGATGATGATATCTATGATAAATGCTTGGTAAGAGATCTAGCTATATTACGAAGTTGGAATATGGGATTATGGCCCCTAGCTCCTTTCGAACAATACATGTTTCTTATGATGCTCATCTACATGAGGCGGAGATACTATAAGAAAGCCCATCTTTTGCAATGGACGTATTTACGATAAAAAAATTTCATTACAAATATAGGTATTAGCAATAAAAAAAAATTTGTATCCCTAATAATTTTTATTTACGATGAAAAAAATTTTCATCATAAAAAATTAATTATTTATGATGAAAATAAATTTTTCATCATAAATAATATATTATTTATGATGAAAATATTCTATCGCTAATAATCAGCCATAAATAATTTATTTAAAAAATTAAAAAGATTAATTATTTATAATAAAAAGTTTTTATCATAAATAATTAATTATTTATAATAAAAATAATTTTTTCATCATAAATAATAAATTATTTTTGATGAAAATATTCCATCACTAATAGTCAGCCATAAATAACTTATTTAAAAAATTAAAAAAGATCGATTATTTATGATGATAAGTTTTCATTGTAAATAATCGATCATTTATGATAAAAATAAATTTTTTATCATAAATAATAAATTATTTATGATAAAAATATTTCATCAATAATAATCAATTATAAATAACTCATTTAAAAATTAAAAAAATTGATTATTTATGATGAAAAATTTGTCTTATAAATAATTTATTATTTATGATGAAAATTAATTTTTCATCATAAATAATCAATTATTTAGGATAAAAAATTTTCATCACTAATGATCTACCATGAATACATTATTTAAAAAAATTAAAAAGATGGATTATTTACGATGAAAAGCTTTCATCATAAATAATATATTATTTATAATAAAAAAATTTTCATCACTAATAATCTACTATGAATAAATTATTTAAAAAAATTAAAAAACTAGATTATTTGTGATGAAAACTTTCCATCATAAATAATCTATTATTTGCAATAGAAATAAGTTTTGCACCATGAATAATGGATTATTTACGATAAAAAAGTTTCATCGCTAATAATCTACCATGAATAATTTATTTAAAAAAATAAAAAGTTGAATTATTTATAATAAAAAAAATTTATCATAAATAGTCCATTATTTATGATGAAAATATAATTTCATCATAATAATAGATTATTTGCAACAAAAAATTTTCACCGTAAATAGTTCGACCAAAATTTTAAATTAAAAAAATATATGAACTATTTTAAAAATAAAAAAACAAAAATGCGCTGTGCATGGTTGATGAGATGGGGTTGAGGGGTGTGTGTATATCCACTATTAGCTAGCGCATAAGCAGATTAATATTTTTTTTATTTTTAAAGAATTAGTATTCTTTTAAAAAAATTATATTTTTCTCTGAATATTATATAATTTTAAATTTAAAGTTTATATTCATCATTCATTATTTAATTAATAATTATGTAAGAATTATCATAAAATATCATCTCAATCTGATAGCTCTAGCTATGTAGATCGATAAAATTTTATTTCGACGATCATGAACGACCATATGATGATCTGATAGATAAAAATCATCAATGAATCTGAAAATTTATAATAATTATCTTTATAATATTTATAGTATACTATCAAAATTTTATTTCAATCGAATATAATTATCATAGTCAATTTAGCATGGGATGATTTGGATCGTTAAATAAAAAATGAGTGATCAAAAGATCAAATGATGTTCAATTATAAGATAATTTTTTAAATAAATAATCTTTGCTACTATTTTAATCATCTGTACGGTGGTGATTGTAAAACCTAAATTTCACGTATATGAATTATTCATGTTAAGTATATTTTACAAAAGCGTAAGTATAATTGCTTAAGAACTTTAAAAATATGTATTAAGAGATTTATAGTTTTAGATAGTTTATATACACATGGTTTACTTTTTATAATCACCATCATAGAAATGATCAAACTATTAGCAAAGATTATATATCTAAAAAAATTATCTTATAATAACACATTAATCAACATTTTAATCACTCATTTTTTTATTTAATGGTCTAAATTATTCCATGTTAAATTGATTATGATAATTATATCTAATTGAAGTAAAATTTTGATAGTATGCTACAAATATCTCAAAGATCATCATTGTAAATTTTTGGATCCATTGATGATTTCTATCTATCAGATCATCATACAGTCGTTCATGACCGTTGAAATCAAATTTTATCAATCTGCATAGCTAGAGCTACTAGATTGAGGTGATATTTTATGACGATACTTATATGATAATTACTTAAATAATGAATAATAAAAATAGATTTTAAATTTTAAAATTATATAATATTTAGAAAAAAATAAAAATAATTATTTTAAAAAATATTAATTTTAAAAAAATTAAAAATATATATTAATTTACTTGTGGGCTAGCTAATAGTGAACGTACTTGCACCACTTAATCTCGTTGCATCAGCCATGCACGATATTTTTTTGCCCTTTTTTTATTTTTAAAATTATCCATATTTTTTATTTTTAATTTAAAATTTTGGTCAAAGTATTTGCAATGAATTATTAGCGATGAAAATTTTTCATCATAAATGATTGATTATTCATGCTGAAAAAAAATTTGCATTGCAAATAACTCATTATTTACGATGGAAAGATTCTATCATAAATAATTCATCTTTTTAATTTTTTAATAAATTATTTTTAATTAATTATTTGTAACAAAAATTTTATTTCCATCGTAAATAAGTTTACCAATTATTTTAATATTTTTTGAAGAGAAAATTTTTTTAAAAAAATAATTGGCTGGAATTATTAGTAATGAAAATAATTTTTTTATTGCTAATAATCATTTTAGTGATGATAATTACGTCACTAAAAGTTTGTCGCTAAAATCTTTTAAATATCCCTCCCACTCCTGCAAAACCTACTCTCTCGTGGCCCGATCGAAACTCTCTCCTCTCCTCTCTCTCCCTCATCCTCTCTCTCCCCCTCCTCTTGGGCTTCAACCGGCTTGCGACAGTGTCTCCCACTGCCACCATCATTATCGCCACCGTTGCCGCTGCCATTATGCTTAAATCAAAGGTGACTTCCTAGCTAGTTGGTTAGATTTTTTTTTTTTTTATTCTTTTGATAGTCTGGGGGGCCACGTGTGTTGCCGTGCGGTGGCTGGTGGGGCAGAGAGGGTGGGTGCCAGCTGCAGGTCATGCGTGGGTCGATGAGCCTGGTGGAGGCTGTTGGTAGTGGGAGGTGGAGGATTGGCACCGTAGGAGGTGGGGTGCCGTGGGGGATGGGGCACCGAGAGGCGATGGTGACGGGATGGGTGGTGTGAGGCGGAGGGGCATCGCATGCAGGGGGTGGAAGGCCATGAGGGATGGGGGACGGAGGGGCACCATAGGGGTTGGGGCTGTGGGGGTGGAATGTGGAGGGGTGGTGGTGACGAGTCAGGTGGGGGTCGCGGGTGTGGCGGCGAAGGGCACCGCAAGAGTGGGGGCCACGACAGGTGGGCGATGGAGGGGCACAGCAGAGGGTGGGGCCGCAATGAGTGGGGTGGAGGGGGTGGGGCATGGAGGGACGACGGTGATTGCTCGAATGGGGGCCACAAGTGGTGGGCGCAAAGAGGAACCATAGGGGGTATGGGGCCTCGACGGGTGGGGTAGAGGACCCGTAAGAGGTTGGATTAGTCCTTAGTCATTTTTTTAAATTTTGATAAATAATAAAAATAAAAATAGTAATAATAGTAGTAGTAAAAATGATAATAGTAATAATAATAGCAATAGTAATAAAACTAATAGTAAAAGTAAGTAATAATAATGATAATAATAAATATAAGTAATAATAAAAGTATTAATAATAATAGTAGTAGTATTAATAATATAATAATTTAATTGATAAATAATTTAATAAAATATTATAATAATATAAGTAATATAATAGTAAAAGTAGTAATAATATAATAGTAGTAATAGTAATAAAATAGTAATATAAATAGTAAAAATAGTAAGTAATAATAATAGTAATAATAATAAAGTAATAGTAGTAGTAATAATAATAAAAATAATAATTTAATTGATAAATAAATTTTAAGATAAATTGATAAAATATTTAAAAATAAGATATTTTTTATAATTAAAATAGTTAGATTTTTAATTATATTTTTATGCTTTTACTTGTTATAGTTTAATTTTTTATTTATTTAATTCCTATATTTTATTATGATTATGATTTAATATTTTAATTTACATTAATCGAATGTTCTAATTTTTAATGTATATAAACTATTCGATCTAGGATCCAGATTAAGTTTCGATTAAGGATATGAGTCGGGATCCTATCTGAGATTCGAGTTATGATTCGGATCGGATCTCGGTTTGGGATCCTATCTGGGATCTACTCTTAGATCATGTCTAAGATTTGGATCATGATCTAGATTGGATCTTGATTGGGATCCGGGTCAGATCTCCATCAGGATCCAGTTTGGGATTCGATTCGAGATCCGATCTAAAAAATCCTATCCGAAATCTGATTCAAGATTCAGTTCGGGATCCTATCTGAGATCCGATTCGGGATTTGGTCTGGTAATGATTTAATGCATGCATTGATGAAACCTTAGACTCCTATTCAAGAGTCGGTTTCAGGATTTTCAAAACAAAATCTATGAACGGCTCTTGGATGTCCCGATTTGGATAGTTCAAAAATGCATCAATATTTTATTATTGTCATGGTGTTCTATGTTTTATTATAAAAAATTTTGTTGTAGTTATCTCATTTGTTCTTCGGATATATATTAGATATGGTTAAAATATGATTCATCTATATCGTATACTTAGAGAACTATAGGAAGATACTGTTAGATTTTTTCGGATATAGAACAAAGAACAAAGCTGTGGCAACAATAAAAGTGATGCATTTTTGAAAGGAATAGGACACACCTATTAGAAAAGAGTTGGAGTTAGGATTCATGAATGCATTATTTTTTGTTGTCAGATGGATATCGATAAAAGTTGGATGAATGTTAGGAATATTTTCTTGCCTGAATATCGAAAAGATGTTCGAGATTTTATTGAATTTGTAGTGTATAAGGCTAATAGTGTCAGTCAGATAAAGTGCCTATGCAAAAGATGTGTTGATATGGTATATCATCATATATCACTTATTGAGGAGCATCTGCTATATTTTGGTATGGACAAGAAGTATACTCGCTGGATATGGTATAAGGAGGATGATCCAAATAAAGTTGTGCACGATGATGATGATATCAAAGATGATATTGATACTGCTAAATCTATCAAACATGGTGATATAGGTTTACTATTGGATGATTTACATCAGGATGTTAGCTCAGATATACCAATGAGTGCCAGTGCATCTCAAGATAGTTCTGATCATGAATATAATATTAATGAAGTAGAAGAAACTTCTAAACAGTTTACAAAGCTTGTTCGGGATGTACAAGAGCCACTTTACCTAAATTGTGTGAAGTTCTTCAAGTTAGAATTTTTGATCAAATTGCTTCATATTAAAATTATGAACTGATGGAGTCAGAAGTCTTTTGATCAAAATTTAGCATTGATTAAAGCATCTCTTTTCGATGGATCGATACTTATGAAATCATATACTGAAGCAAAAATGTATATGTAAAAATTGGGACTTGGCTATATTCCTATATATGCCTGCAAAAATAATTATATTTTATTTTACAAGAAGAATGAATAAGCAAGTTTAAGCATTGCAGGTATGGCATCAGGAGGGATACGATGATGTTCGATTTCCCAGCCTACCCCTGAGCCTTCCTTCGTTTCCACTGCTGCACCATCGAAGTCATCGGAGGGCCCTATAGAGGCAGGTCCGACTGAAATGGATTTGAGTAAGGCAGGCTCAAGTGGTATTTTAATATTTTTTATATAATAAAATTTAATTTTAATTTATCTATTATATTTATAGATGGCTATTATACTAATAATTTATTCATTATTTTTTTAGACCATTCTTTTTCGGTGGTGAGGCGAGGGCAAGATCCGTCGAAGAATCTCGCCCTTGAGCGTTGGAGACGCGAGCATGAGGGATAGCGACTCCGCATCGAGATTTTGCCAGACTATACCAGGCCTATTAGAGGATGGTGCGAGCCATGGCAGATTGAGCTAGGCATCATTTGCCATAGCTATACCCTGATGATACTCTTTGATTGGCATAGGATTATACGGCCTCAGAGAGAAATCTTCTATAGCCACTTACAAGTATAATAATATTTATTTAAATATTTAATTCATATTATATTCTTATAATATTTATTATTCGTAGGCTTTTTTGGACATATTGATTTTGAGCATGATCACATGTGGCGAGCTGTAGATGATCATTTATGCTCGTATTTCAAGAAGTACCAGCATCACATTCATCGCCACTGGTATATTGTAATGCACGACTAGGGGGTGGAGGCAATGCAACAGCAGCCATATGACAATATTACTATGAAAGATTGGGCTATCATATGCCGCACATATGAGAATCCGGTATATCAGATAACTTATTTTTATTTAAAATTTAATAATTAAATATTATTTATTTTTAAATTTAGTTACTTACTAACTAATTTGAATGTTAACTATACAAGATCGATGTGCCAAAAATGCTACGAATTAGGTAAGACAGATAGTCTCGCATTATGGGGGTTCGAGGTTATTCGTTCACCATATAAAGTAGATAGTAAGTAATTTTTATTTATCATAATTTAACATTTTTAAGTATTTAAAAAAATTTTATTAATTATTTTTAAATTATAAAGAGATGTAAAGAGTGGCAAGCTTCCTGGTAGGATCAAGATCTACCAGCAAATCCATCAGCGATGGTCAGGGGGCTGGTCGGTCAGGAGCCAAGAGCTTTATGTAAGTTTTTTCAACTATTTTTTTATTGACATTTTGATTTTTACTACAAACTTAGAATTACTATGAATTTAATTTTTAGGATCATATGATAGATATTAGATCCCAGCCTATCTCAGAGGGCTCGATCGCACCCATAAATGATAAGATCTATGATCGAATACTTGGTACGAGATCCTATTATGTTAGGAGGCTAGGGCATGAGATTAGAGCTCCTACATCTTCACGTCCATTCATTGCTGACGTCCATGCTGCCTGTGATGTCTAGCTAGCGGAGATACAGGGACAGGCTACTGAGGATTGATAGTAGACTACTAAGTTGATTGCACATATGGATGAGTATCGACTATTCCAGATGCAGATGATGGAGCGGATGGCACCGATGATGAGGCAACAGCAGGCCGATCCAAGCTTTTTTGAGCACTTCCCCCTTCAGTCCATTCTCCTTCTCCAAATACTGTCGATGCTTGATGGCCGATGGCCTATTTCTATATATTTTTATTTTTATTTTAGATATTTTTTATTTATAAAAAATATTTTTATAATTTTATTTTTATATAATAAAATGATGAAATTTATTTATAGATAAAATGATGAAAATTATTTATGGATTTTTTATTTTAATTTTTATAAATTATAAAAATTAATATTAAAAATATATAATATATTTTTTTATATTTTTTTAAACATTAATTATGACAAAATTATTTATGATGGATATTTTTTCATCATAAATAATTTATTATTTATGATGAAAATAATCCATCATAAATAATAAATTATTCATGATAAAAATTATCCATCATAACTAATAGATTATTTATGATGAAAATTATCCATCGTAAATAATAGATTATTTATGATAAAAATTATCCATCATGAATAATTTATTATTTATAATAAAAATATTTTTCCATCATAAATAATTTTTTATTTATGATAAATTTTTTTCATCAAAAAAATATTATTTATGATGCAATTTTTTTTCATCATAAATAATTTCATCGTACATAATTTAATGAATAAAAAAAAATTTATCGATGAAAATTTTTCATCGTAAAAAAATTATTAGCGATAAAAATTATATTTTCATCGCTAATTATTATCTATGATCCCATTTTTTGCAATGAAGAATTAGTGATAGAAATTTCATCATAAATAATTATTAGCAACAAAAATTGATTATTTGCGATGAAATATTGCATCATAAAAAATAGATTTTATTATAGTGAGAGGAGACATGCTAAGACTAAAAGAAGATATCAGAAGGAGATAGCAGACCTACGGTGGGCTAATATTGAGCTTTCATCCTAGCTTGTAGCATTTGGGATGAAACTCGATGAGTTATATCACCGTATGCCTCTTCCACCGATTTTTGATGTTCCTACTGATGCTTATGATCATAACTCCGCTGATGATGATGATGGATGTCTTTTATGATCGATATTATTTTATATTATTTTTAATCAATATATTTTTATTATTTAGTAGATAATTATTTTGCTAATTTAATATTTTAATCTAATGTAGATCTATAATATGTGGTTGAACATATGGAGTTTTATTTTGTTTCGATGTATATATTTTTTATTTTATTTGGGTGTACATATTTTATATCGGTTGTATGTATGATATTTTGTATATATATATAGTTTTATATGGATGTTTTAAAGGAAAATGAATTTAATTTTGGCATGTGTAAAGGAAGAAGATAGATATTATATGTTTATTTATCTATAGGTTTTAAAAAATTGGCACCAAAGAAATTATTTTTTTGTTAAAAATAATTAGTAATGCAAAAATAAACGTAGGTAATAGTTCTAGCAATGGTAATTAGCATCGGCAAAATCAATCCAGCATCGCCAAAGAGCATGCCAGCATGCAATCTTTAGCCACGCTTTTGAAATTACTGATATAAATAAACGTCATCAAATATATTTACCTACACTTATGTTGTGTCTCAAAAATTAGCGACACAACTTAAACATAGGTAAATCCAGACATCAGCGATGTAATTCTAGCATTGCCAATAATTTACCAATGTTAGTTAAGCATCGCCAAAAATTTTTTTTATGACGATATGCTTACATCACTAATTAACAACTTTTTCCAATGCTTAATTAGCGTAGGTAAAATTTTTCTTTTGCGACATAATTTTTATGTCGGTAAAGTTATTTTTTCTAATGCATTTATAGCATAGGTAAAATTAGCTATTTCCTATGTTAAGTTTATGTCATTAAATAATTTTTTGCCGATGCTTATTAAGCATGCTAAAAATAATTATCGATGCTTTATTAAATGTTAATAAAATAACTTTTTGTCGATGAATATTTTTAAACATCGGTAAATTGAATCAATGATGATACTTTTGCCGATGGATTTTTGTCGATGCATTTTACATCGGTAGAGACATTTTGTGATGCTTTTTCGGTATTTAGCTATGCTTTTGTTGCGTCGCTAATTATCCTTTTTCTTATAGTATAGCATGTCAATTAGCAACCCAATTAGAATCCATTGATCCTAATAAAATTTAAATAATTTTTTTTGACCAATTTCTTAATGTATGTAACCCATTGGATTTCACATCTAGCCAATAGTAGGTCTAGGTGCATGTTGACTTAGTTTGATTAGAATTTTTCTAATCGATTTAGGTCAAATACATATCAACTTAAGTTGATCAATCAAATCTTTATCTAATTGATTCATAAATTAAATACTTTAATTCATGAGAACATACAAGACAAGATTGGCGTCTAGCAATATCTCATGCCTATCTGAAAGATGTAGAATTTGATAGAAATATCAAATATATCCTTCAGTGGCAAGTTACCATACAATTCAATTTTTTGATCATCTTGCATTTCGAAAATATTTATGAGTATAAATTCATATCAAATTCAATTGCATATTCACATCGATTATCTATCATTCAACGATGACTTTAATAATGAAATATTAGAAACTCTTTTTAAAATTTATTCTACTTTGATCAAAGACTTTCTGAGTCATCTAGAGATAATAATACATAGGATGACATCTCCTCTTATTAGAAGTGATTGATTTTTTATTGATCGGCTCACAACCTTCACACACATTTCACCATATCTAGGACATCCAATGCATAACTTAGTCATAAATGAGTATGAACCAAAATATAGATTCATGTGCATAAATTATCATAGTAATCTTAAGTCTAAGGATCACTTGCATAACTCCTACTGGAGAATCATCTTTTGACATGTAAGTAAGACTCCATAAGATATTCTTTCTATGGATCAATTTAGTAAACTCATTCTCTCATGAGCTCCCATATCCTTATATTAGTATCTCCACATAAGTGAGTGTGAGATCAATCATCCTCTCCATTGAGCATACATAGGATATACCAGCCTTAACAGAATCATTGATCTCCAACTCAATGATCCAACGATTTTTTGGTGGGGATCTGCAAAAAGTTCCTAACTAGAAGATTTTTTGGTGGGGATCCTTTGATGCTCAAATCAGTTGAAAATTGGAGAACAATGAGAGAGCAAATAATGGAGCATCTTGAGGCCTTTCGAGAACTTACCTGGGGTCCTCTTTTTTCTCTATTTATAGAGGATGAATAAGAGTCATATACACTGAGAGGACCAGCTATTCCCAAAAGGTGTGCATTGATCGTGCTAGTGGGGATTGTATTTCTAGTTAACGATGCGAAGCTAGCTCATAGTTGTCATTTAGGACATAATCGAATCCTGACAGTTAGGACCTCTAGGACCTCCTTATTTGGCTTTTCTATGGTGACAAGGATTATTCTCCCAAAATAGTCATCTTGCCAGATCAAGATGTCCTGCCAAATCTAAAACTACACTCTTTCAATTCCTTCAGGTCGACTGTAGCCAACCCTTACTCACCTCGACCATATTCGAAGACCTGGTCGGTCGAGGCCAAGGCCTACAATAGTTGCACTCTACTCAACTCACTTCGCTCACTCCGCTTCTTAAAAATATTCTTTTTAATCTTTTTAGAAAATTGAAGATATTCTTAAAAATAATCATATTACTTTATAATCCCAAATCTAATTATGTGCAAACAATTTCTCCATTTGCAATTGCTCTGGAAATATCTTGCTGCTGCAATCTTGGTACCATTCTAGAAACCTAAACTGATCAAACTATTCCCCATCGACCCATAAGTAGAGACACTTGGCATCATCATATGTTGTATGCCAACATCAGATGGTAAATGTTCTTGTAAGTTTATAAACCATAGAGACAAGCCAAATCCTAGAAACTATATGAAGTAGATTTAGCAAACTAAAACTAAGCAGTTTGTGAATGCTAGAACCAACAAGAGAGGGAGCAAGTGGAGAATTTAAATGCTCCTAAGATTTTGGTTACTAAGAATAAAATATTGAAAATTTGAAGTTGAGTAAGAAATATAATACAAAATTATTGAATGTTATATTGATTGTGTAAGAGGATTTGGACTAATCATGATATAGATCATCAGTCATGGGTTGAATCATGATACTTTAGATTGTTAGTCATGAACTGAATCATGACATCTTAATTTGCTATTATAGGCTAAAATGCAATATCTTGGTTTGTCACTATGAACCACTACATGGATATTATAGATTGCTACTATGAGTCAAAGTGTAATTTATGGTTTGCTAGTCATGGGCCGAAGCATGATCATAATTAATTCAAACTGAAGGACAACTATTATAACTATTAATTTGGAACATATTAACGAAGACTAAATGATAAGTCATACAAAACCACTGGTGATATTTGTGATATATTTATAATAATATATATTTTATGATATATATTTATAAAACTATTTTATATTGGATGCTTGCATGAGATTTTATAGCTTATAATTTTTTTTGATACTATTTATTCATTATTTTTAAATTATATTATTATATTAATATAGATATGATGGAATTCTTGTTGGGCAGTAAAGTTTGCATCTCCAATTCTCTTTTCTTTCGGACTTGTGATTAAGATGCATAGCATTGGATAGGTTTCATCATGAAATTTGAATAAAAAAATTATTTTATAGGCCTTATATAGCCTCTGGAACATGTTGGATGATCAACCGAGATACTAGATTTGGGATGTGACATGTTAGCGTATTTGTTCTCCGTGTCAGAGTCCTCCTTTCAGGAATGGTGCAGATAGGATTTTATGAGCACTAAAACTTCATGACCAGTTGCAAGGCCTATGTGCAATGGTACATGAAGGACTTTGAGACTGATGTTCAAAGTACGATCACTCTAGAATCCACCACATGATGCTTGAATCACAAAAATCTCCAGGCGTTTGGTGGGCAGAGATAGAGCTTGTTTCTGGTCACACCTTCCTTCTGCAAAACATCCAAATACCCTGCATGCTTTTAAAGAAGTCTTGATAAGTTTTCAACCATTTCTTACTCCAGAAAAATACAATCATCTCAACTATTTAACATATATTGCTATAGCCGGGAAACCTGCTGTGAAGTTCTGTCACCTCTATCTGCAATTGATTGCACTACTTCCTTTGTAGTTAAACAAATTATTCTGCGATTTGAATGAAGCTTTAAGAATTTGCAGACTAGTCTAACATGCTCGAGAGGCTCCAATACGCCAGGCAGCAGGTGCAATCCATCATCAAAGTTCTAAAATGACAATCTGTGTCACCAGTAATGATCTAAAACATCTAACATACTTAGAAATAGAAGTTATATGTTTTGAGTTCGTTTATCTATGCGTCGAGTCTTAAATATTGAAACTTTTATAGGTCAATATATGTAATGTTTTCGTATGACTTTAGATTTAGAAGCGCTCAAACATATCGGGCTTTACGTACTTAACATATGGTTTCTAAGAGGTGATCGTAATCGATGGACCGGATTTAAAATTTTCACACACTATCATGCATTTTAACATATTAACACTACTTATGCCGTCCATTTGCATCCTCTTGGCGCATTGATAGAACTTACAAATACTTGATTCTTGTGGATGTCTTATATCATTATCAACGACTTGGATCAACATTATATTTTCGAAAAAGAAGAGGGAAAGAGTTCTTGTAGGATTCTCAAAACTCTACCTGAAAACTCGTACTAAAGATGTCAAGGGTGAAAGCAGCAGGCTAAAGTATACGACCATATATACCTTTATAGAGTACTAGAGAAGTATGGTATTATTCATATGGATAGGATAGGATACAGTAGAGCAGCGAGAGATTTATTTTATAAAGATGCCAAGCCATGGCATCCATCACCACAGAACTATAGATAATGCTTTCAAGCTGCCTAGATCCTCCTCTCAGTGACTTCATAGGTCTCCTCTTCAAACCACTCCTTCTGCGTTGGCCGGCCGAAGATTCCATGGCGTGGCTTCTCCTCTTCCTCACGGACCTCCTTGTGCTTGAACACAGTTTGAAGCTGAGGAAAGTGAGGCCCTTCGGTCATGCTAGTCTTCTTCTCCATTTTCGACACATAGGTGCAGTAGTCATCCTCTGAGGAGAACTTGTTCTGGCGGCAGCTCATCTTTAGACCTCGCAGCCTTAACTACTTGGAGTCTTAGAAGAGTACTTGAGGCTGGTATGGTTTCTGAGCTCCTCGGCTCCTCCTTTTAATAGACCAAGCATTACGGAATTTATTCCTTGAAGCTAAGGGGTGCATCTTATACTCTTTAACTTTTTTGTCTGCCAGGCAGCTGGTTTTTTTGACCTTTGATGGAGTAGCTTTGGGTGGTGTTGGATCAGATGTGTTCATCCTCAGAAGTGTCTTTTTTATATTCTTCGGACCACTAAGCTTTGAAAGCAAAGCACCTATGATGCTATGCCAGTCTCTAGAACACCCAATAGCTCTCTGATGTATCCGGTCTCTAGAATACTAACTTATTCTCATTTTTTAAAATTGTAATATATATATATATATATATATATATATATAAAGTAAGTCAATTTAAACTCGAATTGATATCCTACAATAATCATAGGAGCTCCACCCTACACCCCCAGCTAATTTATCCGACGGCCCGAATAAAGTAAGCATATCAATTGGGGAGATCTTTCTTCCTCCGGCCAGTCCATTCATTGCACTTTGCTCCACTTGGTTTGCTCACTTCGCTTCTTCAAAAGACTCTTTTTTATCCTTCTAGAAAACTAAAGATATTCTTAAAAATAATCATATTACTTGATGATCCCAGACCTCATTATATGCAAACAATTTCTCCATTTGGAATTGCTCGGGAAATATCTTGCTGTTGCAATCTCGGTACCATTCTAGAAACCCAAACTGATCAAACTGTTCTTCATCAACCCACAAGTAGAGACACTTGTCATCATCATATGTCGTAAGCCGACATCAGATGGTAAACATGCATTCTTGTCCGGTTAATGAACCACAGAGACAAGCCAAGTCCTGGAAACTACACGAAGTAGATTTAGCAAAGCTAAAACCAACCAGTTTGTGAATCCTGAAAGAATATTAATCCTTGTGCTATCAAATCTGGCTTCCCATGATCGATGGAATACCACAAATGTATTTCCCTTTCTTTTTCTATATTTTCATCCCTTTTTTTTTTCCAAATTCCCCTCTCGAAGCCAAATACCACGATTCCCAACTTATCTTTCAGTTTATATCCATAAAAGCAGATTCCTCAAATAGGCCTCCTTCAATCTTACTCTTCAGCTCATGTCGATTGTCCTTTACCAGGGTCTCATGTTGATGTTGAGAAGCACTAGACTTCTCTATGTGGGGGCTGGCGGCACCCAAAAGTGTCGATCAACCTGCTATAAAGGAGGAAGCACTGATCTACCGTAGAGATACTAATCTAAGCACAAAAAGAAGAAAGAAAAGATCATTGGAGCTAATTCGGATAGGAATTCTCTAATGCTTAGCTCCGATGAGACTTTGGAGAACAATAGTAGATGGTATAGAGTATTATGTAGCATGATACAACATGTATATCCGGTACGTTAAGCCCTTTTTTTATAGATGCAGAATCCTTTCCCTACTGGAGTTGGACTCTTCTTCTAGTTTTTCTTATCTCAAAGATATGAGTCCAACTGAAATAGATTTTCCTCGCTGTCATATGTCAACTCATGATTGGTTGATCAGATTTGGACAATAATAGAAACTATCAAATGCTCTGGAAGATGTAGCCTGCAAAGCTATATTGTTTGGAGGTTACTAATGTCAGATATTTTTTATGATCTATTAAATGCATATGAAGCTCTTATGATGCCAAGGCCCTTTTTTTTTTTTTTTTTTTTTTTTTGGTACGTAAAAAATTTTATCTAAAAATTTATATTTTTTTAGATAAATATTTTTCGATCAATATTTAGATAAAAAAATAATTTATCCATGTTAGTTTATGTATGGAAAAGTAGCTTCAAAATCTATGATTCATGTTATTTTGTATTACTACTTTTTTTGGATAAGTTGACATAATATTTTTTATACTGTTTAGATTTGGAGAAATTAGATGATTGAGTTATTAGGCATCGAATAACGGAGACATTAGAAATGAGGATGGAGGATTTTAGGAATAAAATTAAATGCCTACTTTATTAGCTAATGAAAAAATGATGTAGCCACCTCTTAGATGAATATTTTTTTTTTTTCATTTTATGGATAAATGCTATTCATAAAAAATAATTTATTCATCTTAAAAAAAAAATAAAAATATGAATAAATTAATTAATAAAAAAATAGAATAATTTTTTTCATAAATACTAGCACGAAGGTGGGGATAATGTAAGATATGATCGTTTCCCCCTACACTAGTTGAAATTTGGGTGTCTAGTAGGGGTAGAAATTAGCCAAGTCAGGTCATGTTAGCTGTCAGCCTAGGCCCCACCCAATACCATGAAATGTCTATCTAGAGCCTGACCCGAACCTGTCGTTTAATGGATCCCCTCAATCTAAACCCTTCCAACCTCAATTTTTGAGCTAAGGGTTCAAACTTGGGTTGGTTCAACTACAGAATACTCACGTCACATTAGGTTGGCTTGGGTTGCCTAATACGAGTACATCCAAAAAAAAAAAAATCAAAAAATAAAAATATCTCTATGCATTCTTGGGTCAACATGAGACCGTACTTAACCTCCTTCAAAAGACCTTTTTATTTCTTATTGCCAATGAGTTACGGATCACTTAAATCAAGAATAAGTTACACATCAGCTAAATGCACAACTCTTGAACCATTTGTAAGAGAGATATTTCTGTGTCTTCCACACATCTCCACAAACGTCAAAATTGAAATATTTGATAAGAGTGGGAAAGTTCCTTTCTTTTTAGATACAGAAAATTGAGATTGTTGCAGGTAGCTTCAATTTTTAAAAGCTAATTTGCATAGCCTCCTGCTAAGACATGTCAAGGAAAATGCTTGTGGAAGCATTTTTGCCTACCAAATTATCATCTTTGAGAACTGTATTCGAACAATTAGTCATTAAAAGAAAAAAGAAAAAGGTTCACAATTTTTTCTCTTTTTTTTTTTTTTGCTGGTACAAGATTGAAGGTTGCTGGAATAAGATTCTGCCTTGAGAAGCTCCAACTAATTAAAATGTCTCTTTGAGTAACTTGTGCACCAGTCACATGCTCTGTGAAAGAAATAATTCTGACCGGACAAGCACCTCATAGTTTAAAATTCCAATCACAAAGCTTCAGTTCAGAACGCTACAGATAATTTAAATATGAAAGACAAAGGACAGCATCAGAGAGTGATTTTATTAATGCCACAGAGAATGTTATAGGCTACAAACTTAACTTGTCTGCTCGCATAATTCCTTTTCATAGAAGAAACAATAATTCTATTCGGCTAAGAACAAGTTAGGATGTCCAAGAGATAACATATAAAACACCAGTTAAGAATAAATAATCACTAGAGATACAGAAGGACTTGAGAGATCAACTTCTGCCCTCAAAACTAGCCTTATTCACATGGAGGCCATGAATCATACAAATCAAGAGAAGCTGGCACATAACAGGTGTGTTACATGAGAGACTTTTATGCAAGAACATATTGATTCATATCTGCAACAGAGGCTTGGTATCACATGAAGCTTGGACCGGATGAAGCTTGACTCATTTATTTGAGAAGCAACTATATCTCTTTTCCATCTCATCAGAGTATTTAAAATTCTTCTGTCTCATTGCCACTTGATAACCAGGATAAGCATAGGCCCTAAGCAGCCAGGCCTCTTCGGGAGCAGAGAGAATCTAAATCAGTCCACCAATTTAAAGTTGTAAAAGATTGACTAAATCTAGTGGTATTAGATAAATTTCAGTACAGGAAAGCAATAGCTACAGCTAGAATTAAGATATTGGACTTGAGAAAGAATTCTTGGGCAGTCCACATAACAAAGATGAAAGAACTCTCTCTTGTCTACCATCGATTCTCCTCATACAGAAGAATGATTATTCCAAGAGCAAGTATAGCCAAGAAAACTAATGTCCATAAGTTCACATAAGGCTATGCATTGATTACCAAGGAAACAGGAGTAGTTCATGGAATAGAAAAAGGTATCCAGATGTTAATCAATGCAGAGCATAGCTCACACTTTACAATATTAGCATGCTGACCTTCCACATTTTTATTCCACATTAACCAGATCCATAGCTGCTAAATATTGACAAATATTAATGAATTATCAAGAAGGATGAGAAACAAGCATCTCCATTGGCCTGCTCAAACTTAAAACAACTCTAGCTGGCTGTTCGGTACCCACTTAAATCAGAAGCATTCTTCTTATGTTCAGCATTGGTCTTCTTGCTTTTAAACTTGGTAGATTGAAATACCTAAAAATCTACGAGCAGTACATCGCCCAACCACTCTGTCTCAATCATAAATATGAAGTGTGAGCATACTAGGATGTTCAGATATGGTTGGCATGGAGTTACCATCAGAAGTTGAAAGTTTGGATAGTTTTGTAGGTGAGTCAAGGCATCATATTTCATAGAAGAGACTTGAGTGGAAGATGTCGAGGCTGCACTTGGTTCAGGTTGTTTCCAATAAATCAGCAGATAACCGTACTAAATCAGATTGCTGCATGGATTCCAAATCTAATTTCTGGATTGATTCAAGAGACTTCAACAATAAATCTTAATGTTTCATATTTCTGAAACATCTCGTGTCTAATCCGATATCAATTACGGATTATCACATTTTTGGCTTGATTATAACCGTGTGATGGCATTGAACTACGGACCTCTCCATAGAGGATAAAAAAGCACAGTGCCATTCATTTTCACAGTTTTCTTTCTGCATGATACATCGTAAGAACTCGTTGAAGAACTCTTCTTGTAAACTATTGGAACCATATAAATGAGTCATGGAAGGAGCAACCAAGTCATCAAAACTTCCATCGTCATGCAGAGATCATTTTTTGCAGTTAGTATATGCATATGTTGCTATACCAATTTGTGAATCCCGGATATGAGGTTCTTGATGACCGTCCTCTGCAGTTTCTTTAAGAGTCCATGTGGCAGAGCAAGATAAATAAACAAAAGCATGCACACACAAAATATATATTATATAATAATTTATTAAAAAAAAAAATCTCTTCAAGCACCTGCAATGCAACTACTCATTCTCCACTTTTAGTTACACATAATTTCCATTGGGAAGAGCAAGCCATACCAATTTCAGAGGATCACTGCAGTAGAAATTTCCATCCAGCATGATACTTTGGACAGCCCCACCCTTTTCACAGTAGGGTATCAATATATTTTCCCTCTAAAGTAGTGGTTGAATGCATAATAGTTGCATTTATGTTTCTTCGCAAACTCATTTACTTGTATGATAGTTGCATTTATGCCAACCCTTCTTTGTGAAAGTGGTAGGCTAATAAGTTACAGTAGGGTTCACAAAGAAACAGCATAATACCAATTTCACAAAGAACAAATCCAAACAAGAATAGTTGCATGCATGTTTCTTTGTGAATTCAATTGCATTTACTTTGTATTATTAGCCTCTCATCTAAAAGTGTAGAGCAGGAAATCCAAACCCTAGCAATCAGCATCATTGCCCACTCTGACTGAAAGAAGGGGGAAAATGGGAAACCATTCTCTGCTGAATGACTCCAGTGATGACAAGGGTTCTTCTAGCAAAAGTTCGCAATAAGATGGTTTTTTGCTCCTAAGATGTACTCAACCAACGTATAATTCCATTTTACCTCGTTCTCTACAATCTCAACATCAAGGACGCTGGCAAGTTCTTGGGCTTTAGTCAACAGCAGATGAACATATTCAATCATAGTTGGACTCATTGGTGATCAAGAAAAGACTGATGCATAATCAGCGATCTAGAATCATACGTATAATCAGGAGCTTTTGAGACAACAAATCCTCAAGATTGAACAGGAGCAAGGCAGACTGACGCACGATCAGGAGCATCTGAAGAGGTTGTGACCAGAGTATGAACAGCACTCGCTTGTCTCCAACCTATGCTATTTGTATGGTTCCAACAAAATTCATCATCAGACAAAGGAACATCTGAAGTGATCTCTTTGGCCTTGGACAAGGAGGAGGACAACACAAGAAAAGAAAATTCTCTTGTGGAAAAATATTTTGGAACTGTCTCCTGGTAATGCTCATACTGCTGCTGAAATTTCCCCAAAGCTTCTTCTTTCAAAAATATTTGTTCGTGATCCATGATGACTGTAAGTATTTATTGCTGGCGATGCACGTCACTTGCAAAAAAAAAAAAAAAAAGATGCAGCATTTCAGTTTCATTCTTCTTAAGCTTCTTCAGCCTTATTATTGGATATAAGTAGAGGCATTCTACAAAAGTCACTAAAGGTAGTTCTAGTACTTCAGGATGAAAGTAGGGATGTGAAACATAGCTAATCAGAATGTTTGGAAACTAAATAGAACAGTCCATTTAACTCGAATCCACCAGCAAAAAATTGAAGATTTCCCTCCAACAACATTTCCACTTGACGCTAAATTTTATGCATACAAGGAGTGACTATATGCTGAGGAAGTGTTCCATATATGCCGATACAAGGGACTACATATTGAGAGATGAAGCAAATAATGAGGGTGGACAGCATCAGCAAATGAGAGGATTGAATGGAGGTTTGGAAATTCATTAGCTGGGATAGACAGGCATTACAAGAACAAAAGATCTCACTGTTGCAGAATATAGAAGATTGTTGAGGAAGGGGAAGATGTTGGTAAAAGAAAGACTAAAATAAAGTAAGATGAAAATGATAAAGTAGTCTGTGTTTAGGGTTGATTAAATACCAGGTAAACCCCAGTTAGGTGATGCGGGCTTAACAAATGAATGACAGCTATATAATCAGGAAAGATGGGGTAATATCTGAATATCAAAATGAATAACAGCATTTCATGTGTGCCCGCCTGCAGCATTGAAGTCTTTAAAGTTCTAAGGTTATGAATTATCACTGACGTATCAGCGCTTCATCAAAGTGAACATGTCTACTTCATGAGATTTAACCTGCATATTCCTTAGATTCATGAATGCAATACAGACAAGTCCGAACTCGGAAATGGATAGGTAAAATATAAAAAAGGAAAAGGAAACAGGAACTTAGATATCAAAATAACGACAAGATCATGAACCAATGAAGTAGATAATGAAAGAGTTGACAATACAACCCACAAGGGGGGAAATCTCAAAGTTGTTAAGCATGGTATAATCGCTACAACGTAAAAAGAATTCTCGCTTGCATAAATTTAACTAATTTTTCAAATCCAGATAGTTTAGATGATAAGTCGTCTTAATCCATAAGCGAGTCCACATCTTAAAATGGTTCAACATGCAACTCAACATCGAAGATCAAGTCATATCAGTGATCGAAGTTAGCGAAGCAAAACACCCAAAAAAACAAACCATGAGATCATGGCAGAAAATCAATCCACCTTGAAAGAAATTGTTCTACTTTATAAATTGAACGGCCATCGACACAAAACCGGTATAAAGGGAGAATTGATAATGCAAAAGGAATTTTGATATAAAGATGAGAGGCACTACATCTGTATCCTCCAAATCCCATAAGAATTTCAGTTTGAACAACAAAGGGAAAAAAAACCATTAAACAAACTATGACTACCTAAAAAACCAATGGAGGATATGTAAATGGTTGGAGCATTGTGCTTTCTTAACAAGCACTGCATTCTATGATGTACATCGAACCCTAAGAGTCGAGCTCATCCATATCAGTCGTGTATTTCCTTCAAGATCTGCAGAAAAAGAAGCACCACATTCTATGATATACATTGAACCCTAAGAGTCAAGCTCATCTACAGCAATCAGGTATATTCCTTTCAAGATCTGAAAAACAAAAGAAATGAGAGATAGAAGGCGGCCAGTGACGGCAGAGCTCACTCTGAATCTGGCTCGATATGTATACAAGTATGCCCTCCGGCACGGTAAAGCTCGAGCTGATAAATGGCTTGGGGAAGCAACTCTCTCAGAGAAGCATGGTTCGCCATGGCACCACGACTGACCGACTCGAGAGTCGCCAGTGCCTTGGCACGTTCCAGAGCTTCATTGCTGGGCACATGCATTGCCAAGTAACAGAGCAGAACCAGGCCCGGCAACTGCGTCTTCTCACCGGGCCGCAGCAGCCTCATCAGCCGCGGCACCCCCTCGAACTCCACGATGGCCTTGGAGTGCTCCACACACAGAAAATTCTGAGGGCAGGCAAACTTCCCCAATGAGATGGCCGCCTCGGTGGCCACGTCGGGATTCCAATGCCCGAGCTGCACCACGAGCGGCCGCAGGACCCGGGTCTCTCGGGCTGGGAAAGTCCGTGCCAGTGAGCCCAGAGACTTGATGGCCAGAATCTGAAGCAATGGGCTGCTCCCTTCCAGCGCTACTCTCAGCAGCTGCTCCACGACGGACTTGGCAGCCAGAGAGTTCATCTTGAAGGCCGAGCGACGGAGGTCGGCGTCGGACTCGGCGGCGGCGGCGATTTCCGTCAGGGTCATCAGACAATTGAGCTGAAGCTCGCCGGTCTCCAGCTCGATGTGCTTGGAGAGGCAGAGCAGCCCCTTGGTCTCGGTGATCTTGCGGCTGTTGGAGAGGCAGTTCCGGGAGAGCATCCACAGGGCCTCGGCGCACGCAACCTTGAGCTGGAGCTTCACCTCGGGGCTCTCGTTCTCCCAGTCCTTGCGGTGGTGTTGGTGGTAGTAGCAGTAGGCATGGTGGTGGTCGCGAGAGGCCGAGACGAGTTTGGCGTCGGGCTGATTGGAATTGGAATTGGAACCGGAGGAGGTGATGTCGCGATTGATACGGACGAGGGAGGGGATGCTGCTGGTCTTCTTGGGATGGAGGCAGCGGTCGTCCAGGGGGACCTCGAAGGATAGGATGGAGACGAGAGGGCGGATGACGTTCTCCCGGGCGAACTCCTCCTGGGCGACGGGGTCGTGGGCGGCCATACGGGCGACCAGGGCGGCGAGGCTGGACTGGAGGCGCATAGGGGCGTCGGCGAGGACCTGGACGACGACGGGGACGGCGAGGTCCGCGACGATGAGGGAGACGAGGTCGCGGTCGGCGGCGAGGTTGGCGAGGGCGGTGGCGGCGGCGATCTGGCCGTCGAGAGAGGCGGCGCCGTCGCGGAGGAGGGAGAGGAGGGGCGGCACGCCACCCTCGTCGATGATGATCTTCTTGTTGCGGCCGCTGTCGAGGGCGAGGTTGGCAAGGGAGGCGGCGGCCTCGGCGCGGTCGGATGGGCAGGTGGCCATCTGGACGGTGGCGATGCAGGACCAGACCCAGGATAGAATGGGGTCGGTGGAGGCGATGGGCGGCAGGCTGAGGATGAGGCCGCCGGGGGCCCCGCCGTCGGAGGGGTCGTCGGAGGGGGAGTAGACGGAGAGGAGCCAGCGGAGGTCGCCGAGGGAGGCTTCCAGGAGGGCGAGTGCCTTGCGGAAGTCAGCGGAGCCGGTGGTGATGGAGACAACGCGGCAGAGGACGCCGGAGCGGCGGCAGCGGCGGGCAAGGGAGAGGGCGCGGTCGAGTGCCTTGGAGGCCTCGCCGGCTATGCGGAGGGCGGGACGCTCGTAGGGGCTGGGGATGGCGGAGAGGCGGCGGATGGCGGCGCGGAGCATGTCGGCGAGGAGGTCGGCCTGGCGGCCCATCTCGGCGCACTCGGTCTTGAAGGACTCGGCCTCGCCGACCGCCTTGCGGACCCGCTCGGCGAGGAGGATCGGAAGGGAGAGCTCGTCTTCGATCGTCCTCTTGCCACCGGTTGCAGGGTCGACTCCGGCGCCGGGGCCAACGAAGCGGCCATTGATGGTGGACATCATCGCCGAACCCAGTCTATCTCTCCAGTGGTGGTGGTGGTGGCGATGGTCGGAGTCGAACAAAGAGGAGGACTTGGCGTTTCTAGTTTCCAGCATGTTGGCCGCCGGTGGCATTTCTGTGAGAAAGCAAATTTTGTAGCCGATTACCAGATCGAGCGAATCTATCTGGAAATCTAGTTGGAAAAATAGAAACAAACGTATCTTTATAATTTTCACTGGGAAGAGAATTATAAAAGAGTAAGGTAATGAAAAGAATAAAAAAAATCTTTAATAAAATTATTATAATAAAAGTATAATAAAAATATATGGATATTTTTATGGGATGAAATGGCCAGAGAATTAAAGCACAGAACCAATCAATACTTTAACAGTGCAGATACACTGCATTGCGATTACCAAAGGTGTACGCTCCCAATATGGCAACCATCCATAAATTATTACACCATTCATATCATGTTTTAATTACAATCCATCATTAGTTAGTCATAAAATGGATTTATGGAAAGTATGGTTGGACTAATCTCGCTAACCCAAACTGCTCGATTTTATTTATTACTAGATTCCAGTCATCATTGGAATTAGAGATTAGGATGGACATATACCACCTTGGAGATTTAAGAGTTATTAAATTTCAGAAAAGACTTGCTAGTTTATTTTCATGATTTTTTTTAAAAATATTTGAAATTTATGATAATCATAGTTGCTTGATGGTTATATATGATTGATTTAAAATTTATTAAATTCCTAAAAAATCTTAATTATTTATCTGAATAATTATTTTAGAAATGTTCAAGATTTATTATTGATGATAATCATTTAGTAGCTATTATGATTAATCATCTGATTTGTTATCACCACGTTGCTGGTTGCTATAGCACTGAAATATTCTAAAAAAAAAAAAAAAGTATCATCATACTTTACTCCTCTTTTGGTTTTTGAGTATTCCTAGCTTTTGGGCTACTTTCTTTATCTATTTTACTTTTATTTGCTTGATTTCCTTTTTTAATCCTTACAAATTTGACGTACGACAGCATGGATTTAAGATTCATTATCCTCATCGACACCGATGTAAGCATGGATGTATGCTCAACAATAAAAATTAACTGCCATTTCAGAGATTATGTCATGCTATATTTGAAACAAACTATTCCTTCCAAGACTTTGATGTTATATGATCTACAAATATTATTCTAGAAGAAGGATTTATAATAGACAGATGAGCGAAAATTTACATATCGGTCGAATCTCTCCACCAATTGGGATGCCTAGTTCACCGGCACTAGAAAAGCCAATGATAACTTACCAAGATCATTTGGGATTTATAAGCTCACTAATGTGTCAAAACATTGAATATGCTACAAAGAATACATGATTACTTCAGTAGTTTTTTTTTTTTTTTAATCTGAGTTCATGAATGCTTTTCCCTTCCCACGTAATCTGATGGGCCTATCTTTGGTAGATGTCTATGTCCTTACGGACTTGTTGACTGATGGAGATTACCTCAAGCCTCGGATGATCTAATGAACACCTCACACGACATTCCAAAAAGCTCAGGTTGACTTTCCTAAGAATGCTTGAAAAAAAAAAAAAAGGTGGACCACAACCAAATTGGAGCACTGCTCCTACCTTTTGAAATGGTCGTGCTGGTATATTTCTACATATATTTTTCATTAAGATTACATCGCCTGCGTCAGTGGTTTTAACTTCTGAACGTCCGCTTTCTCTATATTCCTCTCACATCCGTATCCATCTCTGGTCGTTATGGTCAATATAGTTGTGACAAGTGTCGACAGGATCTAGAGTCTAGACTCCAGTTTGACCACGGCATCATCTTCTAACCCGATTCTTAAAGCCTGCCGTGTCTCACTTCTGGACTCGCAGCCGACTTGGACGGACAACGACCGGTCGACATTTCTTCCCACATCCCTGAACCAACCGTCGGATGCCACATCATCTTAAATGACATCACTCACCTCGCCATTCGCTGCAAGAACTCCCCTGGACGTGGCCGCGCATCACATTTCGGTGCTACGCGTACCCGAGAACGCCCCCAGACGTGCATAAACCCAACCCATTTGCTGCAATTAAGCAGAGTTGGTGGCGTTCATTGGTGACCTAAACCGGGTGTATCCCGAGGATGTGCAGCGTATCTAAAGAAAGACCGAAGGGGAAAGTCCCAACGGCACACGACGATCCCTGAAGGATTGGAGACGACGCGATACGGTCACCGCCCCACTCCCCGGTCTATCGCCGCCTCCTTTGTGTCCGCTGTGGAGAGCCGCGCGGAGGGAGTCGTGGTGGCTCCACACGGGCCTCGGGGCCTCTCTCGCCGGACGATCCCCTCCTCCTCCGCCTTATCCTCCACCTCCTCTCCTCCGCCCCGTTCCCGAAACCACCGCGAATCCCCTGCTCCTCCTCCTCCTCCTCCTCTACCGTTGTGGCAGCAGAACTGGTTCTTGGTCCTCCTCCTCCTGATGTCTCTCTCCTTCTTCGCTTTCGCCTTGTTTCTTTACCTGGGCCTCGATGTCCCCGAGGCCGCCTTCTCCCCCGCCTGCGCCGCTGCCTCCGAGGGCGTCGAGGTTGGTTCTTGGATCGATCGCTTGTTGCCCCATTTTAGCTATTTTTTTATGGATTTTCTATTGATTTTTGTGGTAGATATCCTATGGGAGCGTGATCAAGCTGATGCACGAGAGAACTAAGTTCCGGCTGCACTCGCACGAGGTTCCGTATGGATCGGGAAGCGGGCAGCAGTCGGTCACCGGATTTCCCAATGTCGATGATTCCAATAGCTATTGGGTATGCGTTATATTTATGCAACTGGATTTGATTTCTTTTCCCTTTTTATTCGACGAAGAACAAGAAATATTGAATTTTGTGTTTGTTTATAATTGGGATTTGATGTTATATTTATTCTTTTATCTGGATGAATTTTGCATTTTTTTCTTTAAATTGTTGTCCATAATAAAAAGTGGAGATAATCCATCCATGGTGTTAAATGGAATATCCTGCTTGCTCAGCCTGAGACACAGGAGGATAATCTCATTTGAGATGATGATGATGATGATCCAGCTTTCAACTTTTCGGAATGATAGTAAGATCATAGAATGCTTGTTTTTAACTGTTAGCAAGTATCTGGTTTTGGAACATCTGCATGGCGACTTATCTCTGAATGCTAGCTTGTCCACTTCTTTGTGCTCTTGATATTACTGCACTTGCAAAGGCACTGGTTTTTCGTGAAGGGTTTTTGATTGTTCATATTAAGTGTTCTGCTGGAGTCCATTTGCTAACTTGTCGTGTGACAAATTTGACATGTAATGGTAATGCAACATTTTGGTGAATGCATGGTGGTCGTTACTGTCAGTTCTCAATTGGTGAATGCGTGCTGCATTGCAAAGGAGAAGATTCCTTTTTTCACTTGCTTTGCCCAAGATGCAAGTGTTTGCCATCTCCACATTCTTAGATAAACTTTCTATGCAAATCAGGGCGGCATGATCAAAATTCAACATCAAAGAAGGAATCCCTAAAGCTACTGGAATTCTACTTGTCTAGAGCAAAGAAAGGAAACTAAAACAAATAAGGAAAAATCTTTCAACTAAGGACCCATAATTGAACCCTCACTCCTAGCATCCTTCTTGATTTTCTTTCTACCATAGGATTAAAAATGCATAAAAACTTGCATTTCTAAAATCCATGATTCTACATTGTATCATATGTTCTGTGTGTGAAGTTGCCCTGGCTTCAGATATGTTAGTCTCACAAAGGCTCGTCATGTTGCTTTCTTAATTCAATGAGCAATTGATGACAAAGTCCCATTTTTTGTCATGTCTTTGCCAATATTTTTCCTTACAAGTCGTAGGATACTGTTCCACATAGATGTGTCCTAGACCCCAATCTTGCTTTAGGCATATATTCAAGTCCAAGGTTTGCCGTCTCAGTACTGAACCCCATATCGATACCATCTAATTACAATGTTGGTATTCAGTTCGTTACGATACCATATTATTGGTACGGTACGAGATGCCGTACTGATACAATACAGTATGCCCGATATTGGCAAACCTTGTTGAAGTCCATGATTGATGGTGTAAAATGATGAGCTTTAGTTAAGTATCCTAAGATATGAATAAAATTCATGCATATTGCATGAATCATAGCTATTTTATTCTCTTTTTATATACAGAGATCCTCATAAACAACTTCTAGGACATCCTTTTTTTGGTAACCATGGTTGATTTTGATTTTTCTAATGGAGGTTGAACTTTATTATTAGAAGTTCATCTTCTTTGGAATATGCACCCCCAACTTTTTTAGGTTTCTTGCATATGTTTCGTTCTTGAGCTGGATATCTTATCCCATGCGGTTTCAGATGAATCACTATAACTAAAGTGAATTTTTTGTGTTAGATAACATCGGTCTTGCATCATGTACTATGTATGGAACTATAGATAATGAATTATAAATCACCTTTGACATGCTAAACATCTAATCATGTTGGGAACATAAATTTGTTTTTATTACATTATAGAGTTTTAAATTCTACCTTGATAAGTTTGATCATGTGATCCTTCATGTTGCAGCAAAATGTGCCATTTTACCTGATGATGATCATTGATATGTATCAATTGTTATAAGCGCCTCCCTATGCACCTTTGATGGTTCAGTCTTCTATCATATTCACTTCTTTTTATGACCAAATCCTCTATGATCAAATTTCTGTGTATTAGTTCTGTAACAATTAGATAGTCTTTTCTTAGTTTAGTAGCAATTTAGTGATATGTTTGTATCGTCAGCTTCCACTTCTTTCCCAATGCTTGGCCTAAAAGGTTTGTCTTTCTAGATTGCATGCATGCCTCCATGATGTAGATAGCTTCGCTATGATTTTAGTTTGATGCAAGGATTACAGTACACTGAGTACAAGTTGGGGATTGGATCGACACGGTCATGGTACAATACCATGCTACCACTTGGCATTTTTGTGGTGTCAGTTGCAGTATCAACACCCGAGTTTTCCTCCTTTTCCAGTTTTCATGCTGTTCTAGGGTTGTTATTAGGGCTAAGGTTAGTTTAGGGTCTAAAAGTGCAGTAGATTAAATTTATGGTGTTGGTATAGGGACAGGCACTATTTTTCTGAGGTTCTCTACCCATAAATCATAGGCATATAAAAAACAGAAAGCACACTGAAAAAATACAGCATGTTGTATGTTGATGCATAACTTACAAGAAATCCAAAATTCATGCCGAACACAGAATTTGGTAGGGCTTCTCTTTAATTTGGTGATTTTTAGTCACCCTTGCATGGGAAAGAAATTTGAGTCATGAGCATTTTTCCTTGATCATGACCTCTTCTAGGCCTGGAGTCAACTGGATCCACATTGAATTAGCCAAATTTGAGCTCTTCTAATATTTCCTTACTCTCTTTCTCCCTGTTTGAATGCATAATGTCAAAAACCACAAACAGAAAACAAAAGTAAAAAGAAGAAAAAGAAGCTGAGGTTCTTTTGAATCGATATGGGTTGGTATCTAGTGGACCTTGCAGGTGCCAGTCTGTATTGTACAGATTGGGATGGGTCAATTCGATTAGCAACTGGGTACCATTGTCATTCCATGGCTCATTCCCTACTGGTTTGGTACAGTTACCCAGTATGAACCAGATTTGCAATCATCTTTGGTGACAATCAATCATTTAGATCAAACCTGAAAAGGGCTTGCATTTGATTTTGTTCCATGCTAGAAAAGGGTGGTTGGGGAATTTGATCAAATCTATGACATTAGAGAGAGGAGTTAGGCCCTTAAACCTATTCTATGTATGAACATCAAATCCACCACACTTTGATGAAAAGGAGAATATTATAGTTTTTTCATTACATTCGTTAGATCTTTAGATGGCTTTACATCTACATGTACTAACCATAATGATTTGAAGCACACAAAACCAGAATGTAATCTAAACCATTTAGTTAGCTTAATCGTAGTCCAACTGAGTGATGACCATGGAAGGCAAAAAGGAGAAGATATTTGTATATCTTATCTCTTAGCAAAATTTAAAGGATTTCATAAGTTGCTTTAAGCATGATGCTTTTAATACAACATGAAAGGAATATTTTATCGAGGCACTCCATATGCATATATACATATACATGTATATAGATGTGTGTGTACACATATAATAAAGAACATGAATAAATTTTTGAATCTTGTTAGTCATAAAGCTTGAAGTTACAGTTACATCTGCTCATAGAGTATTTATTTGAATATAAATGTAAACATAAAGACTCACTAAATTTAATCATTGATATACCTATTCTTGTAGTTATTAACTCTGCTAAATCCTATGTTTCACTGAGCACTAAAATATACATGCTGAAGTTCTAGCTACCATGGGCACCATTCGCAGGTGGATGCTGATGATCACTTCATGAAAGGGGAAAAAAAAGTTATCATTCTTTCAGAAATTATCCTTTTAAATTTTTGTTTCTGATAGTTTGATATCATTTTAAAGGTTGTGGTTGCTTACAATGCAATAAATTCTGCAGATTATAAAGCGTCTACCAGATTCATCTGCTAAACAGGGTGATTCCATACCAAACGGAACGATCATACGAATGCAACATATGAGAACTCGAAAATGGCTGCATAGCCACTTGCATGCATCGCCCATAACTGGTAATTTGGAGGTGAGTGAAGTTTTGGATCTTCTTTTTACTTCTTCCTTTGTGACTTGAGGAATATATGCTTATCATGATCTTCATATCAGTTTAATTTGACGGAGACAATTGTTATAAAAGTAACTATTCCAGTTTCCCTATATCATTATCAATTGATAACAGTTCTCATCTTGGAGGCTAATTACCTGCATATGGAATGATCGGTCAAGAAATGGCTCTTCAAAAATTGAAGAGGTTTGTTTCATCTATGGTCAGGAACTATCTGAAGTTCTGAACCACTTGAGTTTTAGTCCACATGTATTTTAAAATATATAGAACTTGATGAATGGTGTAGATTATCAATTTGGATGGCTCACCATGATGTCCATTTTCCTCCTTGTTGATGTAAATTGGCATACTTAGAGATATCAACCAAAATATTCCTATATGTTGGTTGACATGTTTTGCGAATGCTGGCAAATCAAATATAAGTCAAGATCAATTTGACATGCTGATAAACTTAACCTTTATTTTGGCAATATAAATATTTTCTATATGACAATTGTTGATTGTATAAGTTGTCGGCAATATCTTGATGATTCTGGTTTTTTAACTAAGAAGCAAACTTTACCATATCTCTTATATCGCTGATTTAATGAGAACAAGAATTATGATCTGATTATATCTAATAAACTTTCTATCATAAAATTGTAAAAAGGACTATGTTATGAAATTCAATGAAAATGATTTAATAAAACAAGATGATATAACTATATTTGACCTCCATTTTCTAATCAGATGAATAAACATGGACTTGATCATTTAGAACATGGTGTAAAATGATGAAAGCCATCTGCTTTTAATACAAGCAATCTTGGGTTTTTTTGATTCAGTTGGCCAATGAGTATTGCCAAGACTTAGACTTCAACAACCTTGCAACTGACAGGAACGCTCAGATCTCTTACTTTTTCATATTTCATTTTTCTTTTTCCCCTAACATATTGTAAAACTTTTCACTTGACCAACAAACTTCCTTAATTTGATTCTTTCTGCTAAATGCATCAGTGCACCCTAGCTACCATTCGCTCCAGCTTAATAAATGATTTGGATGCCAAAGGTAACTATTGTGATGTGGCTCTTGTTTTTCAGAAGTCTTGCTTGTAAAGCAACAATGGCTCTTTTGACTTTTGAATGATTAGTTGATTTCTTTAAATATGGAGAGGAGGGCTGCAAACACAAACTAAAACTTTGACTGTAAAAACTAGATCATATTAGATCATACATTTGCAATTTGAAGCTTCTTGGATGCTTAATATCTTAGATGTGTCAACATTGAGCTGCTCAGTTCATCATACCATATATGGTTAACTATCGTACCTTGCTAACGGCTTTGGTGCTGATCCAACTTGTAAGAAAGACTAGGCTGTAGTCCCAATGAACTCAGTAATATTCAACATCGCAGGGACTTGATGTAATGTAAGTCAATCCCATGTTTCATACATTGAATGACTACATATAACAAGTGCCTCATATATCAGTTTGGCTTTTTGCTATTTCGGGTACATGCCACTATATGATTTTGTTAATTCTGTTGGTAGTATGCAACCTTGATTCATATTCTTTTCAGTTCAAGCAAAGCGGACAGCGCCACCATTTTGTCTTAATTGAGACCATTGATATGCTATAAGTGAATCCTTTGATTTTATAGACATATGTTTATGTTGCACCATTAGCATTTGTTCGATGCTCGTTCATGTGATTGCTGTGACAAATTATCAAGTACACCTACATCATCCGAAGAAGTTTAAATTAGTCAAGAATGGTTAACTGCTCAGGGGCATATTTGGTGTTCATGATAGAACCAGTTATTTCATTTGTATAATGGAGTTCATATTTATGTTGATTCATGTTAGTTCTGATGATGATGTCAATATTGATGTGCTACCACTTATCATTCTTGAACCTATCAAGTCATATCATATTGTTATGATTAACCATTTCATTAGATTGCTCTTGCATTTCTTTCCAATTGAGTTGAAATGTTGTTCTTGAACTTATTGAATTTAGGTAAACGATCACACGTATTTCTAGATACATGCACATAAGTACTCAATTTTCCATTTACGGTTACTAGAATTGGGAGCGGATGCGGGTGTGTGGAAGCCAATCTTTCAAAAAGTTCTGAAGTGCAGAAGAGCTTAGAAAATGGGTGCAATAGCAAGTTCGAAATTTTTTGGCTACTAAGATATTTGTAGCCTCTCCATCATTGTCTACAGAATTGGCATTTGTTGCCAAATCCTGTTTCTGTTTGTCCATGCGACGCCATGAATCTTGAATGTATCAGTGCAAACTGGGTGATCGACTGTTCCTAGTGCTAACTGTATGCATCAAAGGAATCACTGCGCTAGAGATTTTATTTTATTTATAGTTATACATAAATGAAAAGACACCTGCTAATATGTAGAAGTGCTAAGAACAAAGAAAAACCTTTCTCAAAGTTTCCAAAGTTAAGGATGATGTCAATAAACAGGGAGCTTTGGAGGTAAGTCAGTTTACTGGGAAAGATTCATAAACAACAGACATTATACCATCTGTTTGTGATTGGGTGCGTGCTTCTTAAAGAAAATATATTTGGAAGCATGGTATTCCAGCCTCTACAAATCCGATGGTCGACAATTATATTTACAGCCTTGGGTTTGTGGGTTCCAGTCCCTGCTTTGAAGGTGGATTTTACCTGCACAACCGACATGGTGGGACTAAAATTTTGTCTGCAGATGGTTGAGGATGTGTTTCCTAAAAGTGGGCTGAGAATGTTACAGATTCAGTTGCCAGGTGTTGAGCTAACGACAAGCGCTTAGAACTCGCCAATCTTGATATTTCTTAAATCTGTGCCTTTATTTTCTCACTGGAAGAACGTATAGAATTTTAAAATAAAATAAAATAAACCTAACCTTAGATAATTGATAATTGCTCTTCTGATGAAAGCTCTATGGCATGTTGATGCCGTGCTTTCCATTCTGGAATTTTTTTGTTCTCAGTTTTCTATGTTCCCATCGTTCCCATTTGGATTGTCATGACTCATGATGCTGGGAACTAACTTTACCATACCTGCAGGTTAGCTGTTTTGGAGGTGAGAGAGAGTCAGATACCGGAGATTACTGGCGGTGAGAAACTGCCTTTAACCTTAAAGGATTTGACGAGCATTTAACTCAAGCATCAAAATGGCTTATCCTGTTTGGTCCTGGCCTTCTCCTTTCAGGCTTGAAATCGAGGGGAAGGGGAAAACATGGAGGCAAGACCAGAGAATACGACTGCGACATGTTGATACTGGTGGTTATCTACACAGTCATGACAAGAAATACTCTCGCATAGCCGGTGGGCAGCAGGAGGTAAAGTGATACGTTAGGTTTCTTCGTCGTCATGTCTGCTAAATCCTATTTGTGTCTGCATGGCCACGGTATTCGACAAATATCATTTCTTTGCCAAAAGATATATTGGAACGGATATGGGAACCTCTCTGGTGGAAATTTTATGCAATTCTTCTCTCCTTTCAATTATTGCAGGACGAAGGATTAAATTTTTCTCCATCGAGCTGCGTCATGGTTTCATTTTAACTTGCATGGGAGGTATTTGTTTGGCTTATTGTAGGTTTGATGCCCTTGCAGGTCTGCGGTGTTAGGGAAAAGCGTCCTGACAATGTCTGGCTGGCAGCAGAGGGTGTCTATCTCCCGGTAAACGGAAGCAAGTAAACAATTGCTTCATTTTGCACGAGTTGCAAATAGGTGCTGATGACCAAACAGGACAATCATCGAAGTGCGATTACTGGTGAAGCTGTTGTTGCTGATGTACTAACTAAAATATTTGTATCGACCTTTTAATTCAAACGAGCTTATACCAATTAGTCCAGGGACGATGGATCTTTTCTCGTCATACGGTGGTTACCATTCTATACAAGATTTGCACCATACCAACTAGTATGACAAATCGTAGTTTTATGTATTTTGTTTTGTTTTTGGCTGTTTATATTATAGAAAAAAAATAGGGGGGGTCTTTGGGACTCTGATCAGGGCAAGCTTTTATCTGTGATCAACTTCGGATCCCTATCAACGAGTAATGCTTTGGTGTAGAAAAAAATAACGTATACACCGGATGATTCTATTTCAACATGAAACTATTTTTTTTATTTAATAATTTATGATATTAAAAATTTTGGATGATGAAAATATTTTTTTCAAAAATTATGATATTTATTCATAAAAAATATGATATATCTTCATAAAATTATGACATCTCTATAAAAAAAATAATATTTTATTTAGAATGTCATAATTTTTATAAATGAATGTCATAATTTTTATAAAAAAATGTTATAATAAGGTAAAAAAAAATAATGAATATGTATGAAAAAAATATTATAATATTTTTTTATAAAAATTATGATATTCATTCATAAAAAAAATTATGACATTCATTCATAAAGTTATGATATTTTTTTATAAATTATATTTTTAAAAATATTAAATATGTATAAAAAAATATTATGATACTTTCATATAATATTAATTCATAAAATTATAATATTTTTTTTAAAATTATATTTTTTAAAAAATATTATAATTTTTATGAATAAATATTATAATTTTTGAAAAAAAATATTTTCGTCATTCAAAATTTTAAGCACCGCAAAACATTAAATGCACATTAAAAAATGATGATCATATATTTCAATAAAATTATCTGATATAATTTACGTCACCATAAGTGGTAACTAGAATTACTCATCTTATCACTTTATTCCAGAAATCCCAACTCATCTCCAAAGAGTCTACTAGCACGGCAATGTTGGAGATCCAGTAAGCTTGAACTAAAAGACAACCTATCACTACGTAGAGATGGGGCATAGCAATCTATCCATAAATCTTTTTAGCACAGTATAGTTATCAATTATCCTCTACAATAACATTTATTTTTTTTTTCTAAAAGTTAATATATATTTCAAATAAGATACATCATCTTAGTACCAAATTCCATACCAATACCATTCTATCATTATATCATTCTATCATTATCTCAGTACTTACGATCCAGAGACCAATTTGATGTATCAAATATCAATACCATATATCGATACCAAATCAATATGATAACGTAAAGCTTCAGCTTTCAGCCAGTCAAGTCTGCTGTTCAAATCCATTGACAATGCACTGAAAGATGTAAAGAAGTCCATCTCAAGAAACCCAAGAACAACCAAATTCCTCACTTCATTAAGTGCAACCTCTTTTTTAGCGAAGGACAAAAGAAGGGAAGCAAAATTTCTAGATTACATGGCTACAACAAGGAAAAACAAGAACGACATGCACTTCTAATCATTGGCCACCAATTGATCTCCCTGGGATCCATTTTCTAGTTTCCTGATAACCAGCTTATTTTGTGGGGGAAGGTCTTTTGATGCTGGGGTAATGTCGGCATCCACGATGACTGAGTCCTCTTCCTTAAAATCTCCCCTCAGCACACCTAGAGCCAGTTCATTTTCCACCATCTGCTGTATCACCCTCTTCACTGGTCTAGCCCCGAAATTTGGGTCAAAGCCGAGAGTTCCCAGGACTTCAACTGCTTCTGGTGTGAAATGAAGATAGATCTTCTTTTGTTTAAGCCTGTCTTTCAAACGGTTCAACTGCAACGGTAGCATAATTCAAGTTAGGAAGGCTAGATGGCAACAGGTTTGATGATAGCATCAAGATTTCAGCAGGCTAGAGAAATATATGTTAACATGTTTGATGAGGAACCAAATTTCTTTAAAGACTGATCCAATAGAAAAACCAGGCCAATTTGCTACGATTTAACACAGTAGCACTCTTCAAGTTCAAGCAATAGATATGAATAAATAAAAATCCAATTGAAGTAGCTTATAATAGGAAAGTAAAATTCAGGAAAAACTATAGGCTGAACTAACAAAAGAAAGAAGACTATATAGCACGACCGAGGAGGTAATCCCAGTCAATCTTCTGAACTCCAAAATAGAAAAAGATTAAATCAAGATATGCTTGGTTAAAGAACCTCTACCAGTAGATATTTGAAGGTAGACACAATCTACCTCAAGTACCAAGCACAAGCAAGAAATGGATAAGACAATATTTTGAGAAACAGTAATCATGTCTGAAACTTCAAATAACCATGAGATATAGAAATTTCATCATATTACTTCCATAGGACATTACCTGCAACTCAACAATACGGTTGATCTCTTTAGTGTCCAGTGGCTGGAAGACAATGTACTCATCTATTCGGTTCATAAATTCTGGATGAAATGTTTGCCTGGCCAACTCAATGACCTGCCTTTTCATCAGTTCATACACTGCATCCTTAGTATCTGTTGTGTTACGAAGAGTTTCTAGGATGTAGTGTGAACCAATGTTTGATGTCATTATGATAACACAATTTGTAAAACTGACCGTCCTTCCCTGCGAATCTGTTATCCTCCCATCATCCAATAGCTGCAAAAGAATGTTGAAGACATCATGGTGTGCCTTCTCAATTTCATCAAAAAGAACAACAGAATAAGGCCTCCGTCGAACAACTTCAGTCAGCTGGCCCCCTTCCTCGTAACCAACATAGCCAGGTGGTGCACCAACCAAGCGGGAGACTGCATGCTTTTCCATGTACTCACTCATATCGATCCTCACGAGGGCATTCTCTGTGTTAAAAAGGTAACCCGCAAGGGCTTTTGCAAGCTCTGTTTTACCAACACCTGTAGGTCCCATAAACATGAAGCTTGCTATAGGGCGATTTGGGTCTGAAAGACCCGCCCTAGAACGACGGATAGCATCAGCCACTGATTTGACTGCAATATCCTGACCCACAACCCTCTTATGGAGGAAATCTTCTAACATAACCAGTTTATCCCTCTCTGACTGTTGAAGGTTTGAGATCGGGATGCCCGTCCACTTGCTGACAATCTCAGCAATATCAAGGTCTGTGACCTCTTCTCGAAGCATAGAATGTCCAGACTGCTGGAATTCGGCAAGATTCTTCTCAGCCTCTTCCAGCTGTCTCTGTAACGACATCAACGTCCCATACTTGAGTTCAGCAGCACGGTTCAAATCATATTCACGTTCAGCAGCTTCCATCTCTAAGTTGACTCTATCAACCTAATGACGAGATTAAATGTCATTAGCTAAAGAAGGTTCATCCACAGTTGATATATTCTGCTATCTTATTGTCAAAAAGAATTACCTCCTCTTTAATTGATCGAATTCGAGTCATGAGTGTTTTTTCATGTTCCCAATGTTGTGCAAGCTCCTCCTGTTTTTGTTTAAGAGATGCTAGATCAGCTTCCAGCTTGCTCAGCCTTTCTTTAGATGCTTTATCAGTGTCATTTTTCAATGAGAGTTTCTCCATCTCTAACTTCAACACTGCTCTATCAACCTCATCCAACTCTGTAGGCTTAGATGTTATCTCCATTTTCAGCTTTGCAGCTGCTTCATCAACAAGATCAATGGCTACAAGCAACAAAAGTCAGGGTGTTTGATACATGTCTGTAAGGTCACTGACCACAGAAAATAAAATTATTTTTTACCCATAAAAAGATCAAAACTAACAAATTTTAAGATGCTAACATACCTTTGTCAGGCAAAAATCGTTCAGTTATGTACCGATCTGACAGAATGGCAGCTGCTACAAGGGCACCATCTGATATTTTAACACCATGATGCAGTTCATAGCGTTCACGAAGCCCACGGAGTATAGAGATGGTGTCATCCACAGATGGCTGACCACAGTAAACCTGCTGGAATCTACGCTCCAGAGCAGGATCCTTCTCAATGTATTTCCTGTATTCATTTAATGTGGTTGCTCCAATACAACGGAGCTCCCCCCGACCTAGCATTGGCTTTAGCAAGTTGCCAGCATCCATTGCTCCACCAGTAGCTCCTATAGAATTTGCCCAGAGAGCAACAGATCAACAGTCAGATACCATGTTTATTTATGTACTGTTGATAAAGAAAAGATTAAACAGAAGAATTACAGAGTAGAAGCTCTTGGGGATTAGCCATATACTGCATTAGCTATGTTCAATATGCAATGATAAGGTTCCATATAACTGGCATTGAAAAGAATATAACCGAAGTACTGAATGTGGAAGTTAAGAAAGATCAATGGTGTTGATGACAAAAAGAAAATGTAAACAAAACTTAGGAAGCATGATGAACAACTTCTAGATTAAATGCTATTAAAGGCAATAATATCTCTTTTCAAATAAATGATCTCAATCAACAACAAATTCATAGTGTATATTCCACAATAACGGGTCATTATATTCATCCACCTCAAACAAGAAATCCATCAGTTACCACCAAGGATCACCCCCGGCCGGCGGTACAAGTTGGTACGCTCCTCCCATACCAGATCGTATCGGGCCCGAACTGACACGGAAACAAGGGATGAACCGGAGAGGAAAAGAGAAGAAAAGAGAGGAGGGAGGGAGAGAGGAAGGGAAAGGGAGGCCGGTAGAGATGCCAGTGGTGGCCACCAAAGAGCCGTGAAGGTCCTCGGAAGGCTGCCAAGGCCTCCCGGGCTCCATGGTCCTCCATAGAGGAAATGAGAGCAGAAAGAGACACACAGAGAGAGAGAGAGAGGGGGGAAGGGAGAGAAGAGAAGTGAGGGAAAGATGGTGTGGAGGCTACCAAATGGCCGCTGGATGAACCAAATCCATTGCCGGCTTTACTATTTATTATATTTTTTAAAAAAATGCAATGAAACAAGAGCATCGCCTTTATTTTGAATCCGCAATGACCGTAGGGCAGATTTGGACCATCCAACAGCCTCTCCACCGCCTTCCTCTCACTCCTCTCCCTTCCCCTCTCTCTCTCTTCTCTCATCTCATGAAGAACCACGGAGCCTCGAAGGCCCCGACGAGCCACCACTGGCCTTTCCCTCTCTTTTCTTATCCTCCTTTATCTCTCTCTTCCTCCCTTCCCTTCTCCCTCACTCGCTAGCATTCTAAATCGAATCCCCGAACTGCATTGGTTAGTCACCGTTCGGCATGCTCCGAACTGTCTGATTCGGCGAACCATGGTTATTACATTAGAATTTTAATTATTATTGTACAAGAGCACATACCACATTACGACACTACAAAATATCAAATTAATAACTGAAGAATATCGTGTTAATTTGGAAAAACAGATCAGGAAGTGATCATTTTATCTCATACCAAAGACCAAGATGAACTTCAAAAACTTATTGGTACATGGTATTAGGCTGAATAAAGATAATACCTGCTTTGCATTGCTTCAATATTATGCATGTTTGAATGGATTTAACAGTATAAAAGATCTTTAGCATGAAATTGCATGTTTCTTGTCAAAACAGGTTATTAAGTTCTATGGATTTTCTCTTCCGCCCTCTTTTTGACTCTGTACAGTTTTGCAGTCAAAATGCCCCTCCTAAAGTCTCAATTTCAAGTGAACCAGGGCTTGTCCTAGAGGTCACACCCCCTGTGCTTAGCAACCAGAGGTTTTGGGTCTGATTCTTAGATGGTGCATCCCTAAAAATTTGGATCTCGGTAATTATAGCATAGCAGGTCTCTCCCTTTCTCTCAAAGTAAAGTAAAAATAAAAATAAAAAATCTCAATTTCATATTTTAAATATCTTTCTATCATTGACAAGAAAGATAATATGACTGAAAGTAGAATGGAAAGTCGAAACAAAGCCTTGGAGAGACTCTAACCTGCACCAACGACAGTGTGAATCTCGTCAATGAACAAAATGATCTGTCCATTGGAAGCAGTGACTTCTTTAAGAACAGCCTTCAGTCTTTCCTCAAAATCTCCTCGAAATTTAGCCCCGGCAACCAATGATCCCATATCCAATGCGATCAGCTGTGAATAAATAATGAAAAGACTAAGGGCCTGTAACTATTACAAATAATGGTCCACTTGACTTATATCAAAAGGCATGATGACCACGAGGAAATATTGATGAATAGAAACTCCTACAAACAGAATTATCTACTTTTATATGCTCAACAAAGTTGATTGTAACATGCACAGGATATGTAGAAATAAATAATTTTATCCACTAGCTGGATCAGTTCCTTACCAGAAATTTGGTTTCTTTATATCTCCTACAATAATAAAAATGTTAAAAAATTGAACAGATTTGTTTGCTTATCTATTATTACTAACCCAGTTTCTGAACATCATTAATGGAAACATAGGCCTATAAACTGCTGCTTAATTTCAACATGCATACAAAAGCCAACATTGCATCATGCAAGTGCATTGACATGTCTTATGTACAGGCCCTTGGCACAACTTTCCTTGAGACCTCATACGATCCACAGTTCGAACATGATATTCTTAACAAAAGCAAGCAACTCATTGTTACAAAATTCAAGATAAGGCACAAAAGGATGCCACTTGAAGGAATGATATTTTGACAGCATCATTTTCATTGCAACCACAACAATTTCCATTCTTGGGAAGGTGAGCCAAGACAAAAGTGATGTCTTGTGGTCGTCCTATTTATAATGTTTTTCTAATGCAGGAGGCAAGACTAAAAGTGGATCAGAAGCTGTCTTGAAGAAAGTTTAAAACACAACGCTGAAATCAAATTTTAAACTACCCTAGATGGAGAACAGTTTTGATCATTCATTTAGCCAAGCCTCCAAACTGAGAATGACAAAGTATTAAGTGGCATAAGATGTAAATTGAATTTGAATGAACAACTTGAAAGAGATAATCAAAGAATATGATAAAAAGTGGAGTAAGAAATAAAAGAACCTACAAGATGAAAAATTCAACAAAGATGCATAAATGATATGTTAGATTAAAACTAGACCATCAAAGAGCAATGAATGATGGATTTCAAAGTTCCCTTGATTTCTTACATGGACTTCATCAATAAGATTTCCATCTCTATCCATGTTCTTCCTTGCTTCTGGTAACACTTTCAAAACTAGGAATCTAACACCACAATTACAGGACATTTTTTCCCCATACTGCAGCAGGCATATTTATGCCTAGCATTTGGCACCAATAGAAGGGCTAAAAAGTTAATCTGCAAATTGCCGCTAAAATTTTCATCGCAGATAAATAAATATCTTAGAATTATCAAACACAACATTTGGAGTTCTATCATACTTTCTCAAACCATGAAACTCATATGGGCCGCAGTATATGAGGACCGCTATATACATAATATATATAAAAACAATTTAATGAAAATTGTTTCAGAATGTAGAGTAAAGAACAAAGACCAATGAAATGCAAAAATATACAGCAATAGAAATGTAAATATTGGATTATCAATGTGTTTTTCCTATTAATAATATAATAGAAGCAGATGGGATAATGCATTTTGGCTAAGGTTACTGCACAGATTAGAGCCAAGCCCTTTAGAATCTGCAGATAGTAACCATGATTATAATATCATTAACAATCAAGGATGTAGTAAAAAGGACACCAATAAAAAGATGATGATAGCAAATTCAATCAGATCTTATACCTTCCTATTTAATAATGGTTCAGGAACATCCCCTCGCACAATCCGTTGAGCTAATCTGCAAGATGATAAGATTTAACAAATTAAAGTTTTCAGATGATGTTGCTGCATATAGAAATCAATGAGAAACTTCAAAAACTTCTAGGCAGCTTGATATAAGAAGGTCACAACAAATAAAACAGTAACACCTTATAATATACAACAAGAAACAACTACATTAGACTCACAAAAAGGTCATTGTAGAAACATAATGCTCTCTATGGAAGACATCCATTGGTAGAACTAATGCGGAGGAAAACAAGATTATTGAGCATCACATTTCCAAAGCAAAGTTTAACAAAAATATATGAATCTGAGGAGCTATACCCTTCAGCAATCGCTGTTTTTCCAACGCCAGGCTCACCAATAATGACCGGATTGTTTTTCGTTCTCCTAGATAATATCTGAATGCAACGCCGTATTTCATCATCACGACCAATAACAGGATCCAGTTTACCTCTCCTAGCAAGCTCTGTCAAGTCATTCCCATATTTTTCGAGTGCCTGATATTTTCCTTCAGGATCTATAGCGAGAGAGTACAGTGCACAAGTCCATTACAAATTCACAGCATTTAGCAGAAAACTCTGACAAAGTATGTTCAATAATAATAATTATATCGTTTTATAATTTGTGCAGATCAATAACATAAATTTGCACATTTTAGGCTTTTAGCAATATATGGCATAATATGAAGAAAGATCTCAAGATGATAAAGCCCACTATCAGAATCCACTGTTATGAGCTGTATTTGACCATAACAAAATATGACTAACATTACATAGATATCAACAAGAAAATCTCAATAACTTCAGGAAAAAATTACACAGCAAAGATGTGATGGGATCGGCTGATATGTCAGTCAACAACCTGGTCATAACCTACCCTTTCAACCAAGATACATATAATCACATATCATTTTATGCATCTTCCTAGTTACAGCATTGAGCTCCGTGCCTTATCTTCAGAATAGATTGAAGCGTAAAAGGCTTATACCCAGTTATGGTCCCAGCAATCCAGGGTCCTGGGAGGGCAGACCGGAGACAGATCTAAACCTTTGGCCCTTTTTTTATGCAAGCTGGCTGCCCTAGGACTTGAAGAATACCATTTTTTTAATTACTCTTCAATCAATCATTCAGAATAGATTGACAACTAAAAACAAAGTATTCTTCAACAACATTATGTTATGTGCACAGGATACTCATCGAAGTTGTAATTAAATATAATGAGGAAACAAACTGAAGAAAGTTCTGGTTTAATAGGCAATATCTGTTTTACCATTAGTTTGTTATTAGTCATCTGTCAGTTTCTGTCTCCTTTTTGTATTACTTATATCATCCTTTCTCGATACAAAGATGACCCGCTATCTTTGGTTGGGAATAGTCCGCCACTAGCCTGTATCTAAACAAGCACATAAATATGGATTTTGAATGTGGAATTAACAGATACAAAGTGTTTTACTGCATATTTGGACAACACCCATCACATGCAAAATTGTGTTTATTAGCATGATGGTCTGCTACAAACTAGTTCAGGGAATTAAAAGCCAACAATGGTTCCTCTCAGCATACAGCATTCTAGTGTTTAATTCAGCCAACCATTTCTCCAAAATACTGCTGTAATATGAAGAAAGTAATGGTCATTGAAAGCAACATCAATGGCTATGAGATGAGAACTAACCCCACTAGTTATGATGGCAACATGTTGTGACCTAGATCATTCATAAAAAACAAATTATACAGATTAAATATATCCTTTTTAGTTCGTAGTACCACCTGTCTATATATTCCTCCCAAAAATAAACTAAGCTCACTGACACTATCTCTTGTGCAAGTACCAAATGGAGTTTCTTTCCTACTTAAATTAACAAAAAAGTGCATAATGTTAACAACTTGTACTAGACAGTAGCCAGACGAAATACAACAATGAAGACAAGACAAAGTAAAATCTTCAAACCACGATCAGCCATATCTGATAAGTGAATCTTAGATTTCTTCATACAAAAGGGATATCTCTCCTACTAAAATTGAAAATCATGCACAACATTATCAACTCCTACCGTTCAGCGGAGATGAACCATGAAAAATATAAAAAACTGAAATATCTAAATCATGGTTTTTTTTTTTTTTTTTTTTTTTTTTTTTTTTGTGGGGAGGGGTGTTGTGGGGAGAAAGAAGAGACATGTCATACTCTGATCAGTGACTCTTTGATTTCCACGTACAGCTAATACAGCATCCTTCAACTGCTTCTCACTAAGTTGGAGGTCCTTGAACAACTGTTGTCCAAACCTTTTGTCTGAACAGAATGCTAGCACGAGGTGCTCAACCGACTGAAAATCATCATTGAACTCCTTTTTATACTTCTTGGCACTGTCCAGTACAGTTACAAAACTTGATCCTATTATTGGCCCACTTGTATCCCCAACTACCTGGCAAATCAACAACAGTAGCAAAGTTTATGTTTATCGTCTGTTCACACAATACCGCACAACAATGGTGGCATGTACCTTTGGCTGCCCAGATATAAACTGATCCGTAGCTTGCAGCACCGATGTGTTGTCGATTCCAGCTTTGGTGAATATTCTCCGAGCCAAACCATCCTTCTGCTCTAAAAGGGCTTTCATCAAATGCTCAGATTCCACAACCTGCTGCTTGCACCGTCGTGCTGCTTCTACAGCACCAATTATCCCTTCCCATGCCATTTCGGTGAATTCTCCTTGGTTGATCTGGTGCAAGAAAAAAAATGTTTGGTTGCAAAGTTAAATGAGTTTAAGAATCAATCACAAACACCATGACATTTTTGGACCCGAACATATGATTATCCTTTTCTATGAGAAATTTCTAAGGCAATGGATACTCCAGTGATCGATACTATCATACAAGTATTTATTTGATATAATCCCTGAGTTAGTACATGTTACTAAGAAACACCATGGGTTCCATGTCTAAATCAGAATCTGATCAGTATGTCTGATGAAAGTTTAAACTCACATGATTATCAGACTAAGTCATCAGAAAAGCAGGGGATAACCTATGATAAAATATGGGAAATGCTTACTTATAATCCCTGAGTTAGTAAACGTTACCAAGAAAACACCATGGGCTCCATGTGTAACTCAGAATCCGAGCAATATGTCTGATCAAAGTTTAAAACTCACATGAATATCAGACTATGTCATCAGAAAGGCAGGGTATAAACTACAATAAAAGTTGGGAAATGCTGAAACATGTGAAACCAAAATTGACCATAGTGACACCTAACTTGCCATTGATTGGTGCACAGAATAACACAAATCAGTACAAGTAATGGTTGCCTCTTTAGAAATCTCCATGAGTGATATATAAACTATTGGGGGCTGTTAATCTGCCATCCGACTCATCAGCAACCGATTAACCGGCGGCCACTGATGGTCATTCGCTGACTGATGATTGGCGATAGAAGGACTCGCCGAAGGATCAACGGCCTACCAACTTACTATCGGTCTGACTGACACAACAAAGGGAGCATTGACATACTGCCATCCGACGGATCGACCATCATTCGGTCTCAAGTCCGCTGACCGATTGACAAATGATTGGTCGGCCTCCAAATCCGTCGACCGACCAATGATCAGTCGGCCCCCCGCAAGTAAACTGACCGACTGATGGTCGATCGGTCCCAAGTCAATCGACTGTCCAACAGAAGCTCTCCAAATAACCTATCTGACTTCTGATCGGTCCTACAAAATCACCCCCGAGAAAAGCGGGCAACGGTAATTAATGGGTAGTTTTAATTACTTACCCACGATCACACTACACCGGAAAAAGAGGAACTCATGTATTCAGCGGTTATCACTCCGACAACTATAAAAGGGAGGTAACCCGATCAATTTTTTAGGACACATCTAGTACTTTTAGAGCAATCTCTGTTACTTTGCTCTTAGATTCCTATTCGACCAGTCCACTCTACTAACTTAAGCATCGGAGGGTTCCCGCCGAAGCTAACTCCGGTCAGTGCAGACTTGCCCTTGCAAGTTTTCCGGCATTCGGTTGCAAGCACAGGTGGATTGGCCGCAACAGATTGACGCGCGGGAAGGAGGGTGACGCAAAAAAAAAACAAAGCATAGGTAACGTTTCTACAAATGGCGAAAATACATGCTCGCAATTCAATCAGCTCCACCGGTCAATCGTCTCGACGAGAAGCACTTCCCCCTCTACTGCCGTCAGTGGCGGAATCCAGTTCTTCGCGTCCAGCAGTTACGATGGACACACAAGCCCAGCAACTGGTTGCTTTAACGCAGCAGGTCCAGATTCTGACAGAGACTATGCTCAATCTCCAACGGCAATCGCTCGTGGTGGCGGAAGGCATAGTGGCGCAGGCGGCACCATCCAGGTACAACCGCCGTGCACCAAAGTGCTCAGTCTCCCTTTCGCCGGAGCGACCGTCTCGACGCTCGCATCAGATAAAATCTCCATCTCCTCGTCGCTCGCGAGAAACCGCTCGACAGTCACGACGGTCTGTCTCCCCTTCCTCTCATTGGAGCGAATACAAGAAAAAACAGCTGCGTGACCCTACGACTTCCTCCTCCAACTCTTCCAAAGGATTGACGCCGGGGATGTCGCACCAGCGATGATTGAGTGACTATGAACGAAAGTTCAAAAAAATCAACCGTCGACTGGCCCAGATTCAGGAGGACGCAAAGGGAGGATCCTCTGACGATCTCCGTGTCCACACGACCCCTCCCTTCTCCTCGCATATCTTGAACGTGTCAATCCCGTCACGATTCAAGATGCCTCAAGTGGAGTCATACGACGGCTCCACCGATCCAATCGATCATCTCCAAAGCTACAAGGCTCTCGTGATGATCCAGGAGGCAAATGACGCCCTCATGTGCATCGGCTTTTTAGCTACCCTTCGAAAAGCTGCTCGAGCTTGACACTCTAAGCTTCGACCGGGAAGCATCGACTCCTTCGAACAGCTCGAAGACTCCTTCGTAGCCCACTTTGGCACCAGCCGAAGGAAGCCACGAACTTCAGATAGTCTCTTTTCGATCAAACAAAATGAAGGAGAAACTCTTCGGGCCTTCATGCCGCGTTTTAATGCCGCCACGCTTGAGGTCCGAAGCCTCAACGAAGAAGTGGCCGTTTCAACCATGAGACAAGGTCTGCGGGGCTCCCGGTTCACCTACTCATTGGATAAGAACCTCCTTCAGACTTATGCCAAACTTTTGGAGCTCATAGATAAATACATTCGCGTAGAAGAAGGCACTTCTGACAGGCGCCAACAAAACAAAAAGGATTAGAAGAAAAAATAACAGAAGAACGACACTTCAATCGGCCCCATCCAACCCATTCTGAACAAGGAAGCAATGTCCTCCCGACTGAGCCCAATGCCGACCCATTTGAAGAGTCGGTACCATAATTATACTCCCCTCTCCACTCCACGAGCTCAAATCTTGATAGAGATCGAAGAAGAGGAATACCTTCGCTGACCCCCGCCGATGAAATGACCAAGCAAAGACAAAAAAAAGTACCGTCGATTCCATCGCGACTACGGTCACGACACCGAACAGCGCTTCTAGCTAAAAGATGAAATCGAGGCTCTCATTCGATGAAAATTTCTTGGCAAGTTCCGGCTCGACTGCCCAAAAAGAAGAGATCCACGAGCTCCCATTCCAATCACTATCTAACCCTGATCAAGAGCAGCTGTGGCATGAGCATAGATCTTTTTCTATATGAAGAAGCAACCCCAAACTGGTTGGACCTAAGATCCCTAACTCCATACTTCATAGCGAGCTCTCATAATTTCACTCCACAAACACTCTGACTGGGTAAAGAATTTGATAGCATACTCCTCCAAAGGTTGACAAACGACCTCCCATGATAACAAGTGGATCCCCAACTGTCATGCCTTGAGCCCCATAGGAAGCTCTGGAACCATTGCTCCAAATATCTGAGAGAAGCACTCGGTACAATCATGTTCATCGAGAGATATATTGAAATAGAGCTTAAAATCAATCTTAGAAGCGTCATCCAGCCCATTATGAAAAGAGAGTTGGTCTGCTAGCCTTCAAGCTAGTCCATAACTTGCTACTCCATAAGCCTACAGTTTGCCCTCTAAAAGCACCTCCCGGTGATAGGAACCTCCAAATAGGTTAAGGTTCCAGTCTGATTCTGAATCCCTAGCCTCCTTCGGATCGCCTACTTGACTTGGGACTTTGTTTTAGGGCTAAAAAGGATGGTAGATTTTTGTAGATTCATAAGCTGCCCAAAAGACCAGTAGTAGGCCTCGTCGATGGTTGCGAAGCATCCCATATTATGGATCAAGACTGACCAATCAGAAGATAATCATCTGCAAAAAGAAGATGTAAAAAGGAGTAGACCCCAGAGGCAGGCTAGTAGGGCTCTGGCACCGATCTTTGAACCACTGCCCTCAAGGCTTAAGAAAAGAGTGTCAGCACATAAAATAAACAGATAGGAGGATAAAGAATAATCTTGGTACAATCCGATTATCAATTGAAAAATTCTATTAGGGTACCATTGATTAAGAAGGTAAAACTTGGACTTTCCACACAATTCATGATCCAATTAATCCACCTGACCCGAAAACCCAATTCCTAGAGGGTCCGATGAAGGAAGCACCAACTCATCTAATCATATGTTTGTCCATATCCAACTTGATGGCCACGAGGCTTCAGTAGAACGGGGCATGCCGTAGATCATGCATAAATTTCTAGATGAGCAGAAATTTCTTTGATTCATTCTTTTTGCAAGTATAACTATTACATTTAAATAATTTATCAAATAAAATAAAAAAAAAATA